>JAMKCH010072475.1:0-76184 GCA_023653785.1 Ophioderma brevispina
GCACGGATTGACTTCACCTCGGTAGTGGGGAATCATTATGTAATCAATTACCTACTCTGATGTGATTACTCAGGCGTTCAAATAGAAATACGTTTTAAGATTGGGTCTGAAAAAAAATTATTCCAACTTTATGAGCAACAGTGTATTTCATTATTTCAATCAACTGATCAACAAAATAGTATTGTCCTAAAATATTCATATTCTGCTATCTACTGAAGATTTCTTGGGAGCTTACATAATTGACAGAAACAACAACATTTCTGTATTGCTTTAAAACATATATCAGAAATAAAATAACTTATTCTTTACTCCTTTTAGAGCCTGGCCTTTGAGTTCGAGGAGTGAAAGGAGGGGGTTTACTCGGGGAGGGATACTCGGGCGAGGGGTGCTTGTGAGCATGTCAAACCAAAGGCCTATAGCTGATAACCACTTTAAATTTAGCATTGCTTCACTATCTGGATAAAAGGAAAGAGCAGCAATCATTAGTAATAGCACATACACAGGTCACAAAAGTTGTCATGGCCTAAGTTTTATCCATATGGTGTGGCTATTTTAATCGGCTACGGGTAAAACAACACTGGCACAAGCCAAACTGCTGAATTTTACACCTTAGACTTAAGCCTTGGCTTAGACTAGGTCCAGTCACTAATTATATAATCTCACAATCTTCACAAAAGTCAGCCAGCCTAGAGTGTCATATATTTTACAGCCCCATTGACATACCAGACGTTCTCCTGTTGTGTTCTCGCTCTGCTCAGTCAACACTAGGCCAGGGGACTACTTTAGTATCACTAGTGTGTTTAACTCGAGTTGACAAGATCAAGTTGGCGTACAGCGATCAGGCGGAGGTCACAAACTGTTTTCGCTGGTCTCTACACACACAACTCCTAAAGAGACCTCAGATTTGTAAATTAATTCATTTCATGTCTAGTTCAAACCATCTTCAAATCACAGCTGTTTGACCCTGTGCAAATTGTCTCTTTTATTTTTAGATCAATTTTAAGAAGTGGCGACACAATTTTGACAACTGATATAGATAGAGACATGCAAGAGCTATTACCTCTGTAAAAAGCAGAAAAGTCCATTGCGGGAATCTTGCCAGATAGGCCTGCAAAGGTTATGATTTCTATGTTATAGCGCCCTCTATATGGCCATTTTCCATAGAAAGACGTATAAAACTAGATTTTTAAGAACAATCATATTTGCACGCAATGAAATTTCGTAAAATTTACACAGGATGTTATAAGTGGAATAAATAATACAAATCAGTTGTCAAAAGTGTGTCGCCGTTGATATTTTTTGTTTTATTCTGGTTTTGTCATAAAAAATGAGACTATCAAACAGCTGTGAAATGTTGAGATCATTCATGAGAATAATTTCATTATTTTAATTGAGCAACAAAATAGTATTGTCCTAAAATTTGTATATTCTGCTATCTACTGAATATTTCTTGGGAGCTTACATGAATTGTGTTTCATTTAAACTTTGTAGATAAGAAATTAGAAGCTCCACCTTACAAAAATTTAACCAGCTGCTGGAGTTTGACTCTACAATAATACAATATGGGCGTAAGACAAAGCAAAGTAAAAAAAGAAGCCTTGGCAGATGCCTTGTCTAGAGCTGCCTTAATTTTGATAAGAAATTTAGTATTACAACTTATGATAGACTAAAGGTCCGTTATTCATACTTCCATTGCAATGCTGATATATCGATCACTTTCTGCTGCAACTTGATGCAACCCACTGCAATGCAAGTTAAAACAAATTTAACTTTGTTGCAGTACTGCATTGCAATATGGGCAGAGATCGCTATCTAGGCATTGCCTAGTAGGCAATGCAACGCACTGCACTGCAGTACAGTGGAAGTATGGACGGACAGCAATGCAAGAACATTATAAGTCTACTATAAAATGTGTAGAATTTGTGTTGTGCAAACTGTATTTATTTTGATTGTCTTTTTAAGCGGATGATGTTATAGTATCCTCACTTTGTGATTAAAAATATTATTCTTTCTGTATGTAACATTAAAAAAAGATTCCTTCTGTCTGTCCAATTAACTTAGATGTCCGGTTTTTATTAATTATTTTCAAAAATATACGTTTTGGAAATAAATCACGAAAAGACAGTTGTTGGGCATCTTTGGACCTAAGACGGTTTTTATACGACAATAGAAATGGGACATTTTAAACCTTCAAATCTATTGAAATCTGTGTATTTCACCCTCGTTTTGAAAATGAGCGAATAAAGGTTTGGTACCATTAGTAATTATGTTTTGTGGAAGGTTCCATTGACTCCACTTAGTAGGTAGTAAAAGTTGTCATCGGAGGCGATGATTCACGATCAATAGGCCTATTGTCCGCCACCTTTGACTGGTTTCAAATGAATAATGCCAACTTGGTTCAACAGGATCAAATCTGATCCATTATTATTTGCAGTGATTTAGTGAAACTAAGATATCCAAGGTTCCACACAGCATTAACTTGAATGGACGGCATTACAGGAGAGCTATGTGATTCTTTTGTTTGTAACCAATTGTAAAGTATTTCAACGATGCATTTAAATATGCCCATGCATCAATGCACGCGCAAAACCAAAGCAAGGTACAAGAATCAATTGTCCGTAACATGTTTTGAAGCGCCCCTAATTCGTGAATGGGTTTGCCATACAAGTTTCAGAGTCAAAATTCAATATTCACCTGGACCCAGACTGTTGTCGTTTGCCAATAAAAATCAGTGTAAATTGAATAAAAATTCAAAGAAGAAATATGTTTTCAAGTTGGAAACCAATTATCTTGTTGGGTCCAATGATGAGTAACAACTTTTCTTTCGTGATTTTTTTCGAAAACGTATATTTTTTTGAAATAATTAATAAAAACCGGACATCTAAGTTAATTGAACAGACAATAACAGAGAAAGTACTTAATTTCATCATGCAAGAGATCATCCAAGATAAGCCAAGTACTATAAAAAGCTTGGGATTTTCCAAGTATTGTGCAACTTGAAAATGGCATCATAAGATGATATCATTAGTGTTACATCATGAGATGATATCATTAGTGTTACATCATAAGATGATATCATTAGTGTTACATCATAAGATGATATCATTAGTGTTACATCATAAGATTATATCATTAGTGTTACATATAAGATGATGTCATTAGTGTTACATCATAAGATGATGTCATTTGTGTGGGATCTAATTGGACAGTTATGCTATGTTTATGCATGCAGCTGCTGTAATAGCTAATTCTAGATATTAGTCAGGGAGCACACGTCAACTACTTCAGAAGTTTTCCCAACTCTGATATTTTAAATGGACCTTGTTATTGAATTCATAAAGAGTTGATTTCAACTTGTTGTCTAATTCTCAGTGATGATTTTCATCGATTGAGGGCGCTTTTTCAAACTGGCCGCCAAAATGGTAAAGAAAGCTATAAAAAATAAAATAGTCGTATATTATAAAGAGCTTCAGAAAAAATGATTAACCCTCGTCTTACCAAGGGGGGGGGGGGGTTACCACCCCCATACCGAACTTCGCTCCGGTGCGCTAAACGCTAAAAAATCGTAAAAAGCTTCTAGGTAATCGTTCTCTCATCCTTTCCGGTCATTTTAGCGAAAAAATGTGAAGGTAGCACCTTCACCGGGGTTAGGGTATGCCGTCAAAGTCGAAGGGTAAGGGGGTGGTTGCCACCCAAGGATATTTTATGGTGGATTTTTGAAAATATTATGCACAGTATGACTCTAAAACTCTTTGTTTATGTAAAACTAGCCAATTGCCATCTTTTAGAGCTGAAAACCGCATGAAAATCCGATATTCCTACGTTTTTAGCGCCAAATTGAATTTTCGCCTATTTTCTATGGAAAATGCCAATTTTGCAGACTCGCGGACTTGATGACGTCATTGTGACGCCATACTAGGTATGTTGGTACTTATTCTGGTATCAATGGAAAGAGGAGGCCCATAGCTATCCACTGGTATCAAAATCATAAGCATCGGGTGCTTTATAAATCGAGGGGGGTGGTAACCACCCCCCCTCTTGGTAAACCGTGTTACAAAAAAAAGGCTTGGTAAGACGAGGGTTAAGTCTGGTTTTCAATGTGGACCTTATTGATTAACCCATATTCAGTTGTTTTCATCCTAATATCAAATTCTCAATGACGGTTTTCATCAATTGAGTGCGTTTTATTTTCAAAATGGCGGCCAAAATGATAACGTATAAAGTGCTTCAGACACTTCCAATCGCCAGCCTTCCCAGTGGGCTCCCCAGCCCGTCTTGGACGTGTCTATTGTAGGCGTGGATGCGTGACCGCCCGGGGGTGAATGTTGTGAGGCTGCATCCAGTGAGGGCGTGGTGGACCTTTGGAGAGACGTCTATGACATCTGGTCTCTCTTGGGCTGAACTTGGAGAGAACGTGAAACTGTATGTATCTCATACGTAGGGGCATTGGAGGAATACTGTGAGGCTGCATGGCGATAAGGCCAAGAAGCCGTAACCACGGTTTGGATAGAGCCGTCTGCCTGGGAGGAAAAAAGGGTCCCGGCCACCGAGAGAGCAAGTACTTTCTAGAACCACATCTGTCTGGGCCATTGTGTGCTATTAGAAGCATGTTGTAACCGCTGGATCTCGAGAGCTTCTCCAGCACCCTGGGTATCATCGCTATCGGGGAACGCATATGCCGAGATCCTGCCCCAGCATCAAGGGCCATCACGATATTATTCATGACCTTGAGCAAAGCCATCTCGATACAGTGCATATTTTGTAAACAGACTGATAAATCTCATCGACATTATTAACCTGCATGTGCTCATTGATCTGAAGCATAGCAGCCTTTTCAATAACTTTACCAATAAAGCCTATGCCAGAAACTGGCATATATATTTAAGGTCATTCCAGTCCACATTTGTCCTTTAAAAGATTGGGGTAACTATGGCCTGTTTAAGATCATCAGGGAACATCCCCTCATGGAGAGAAAGGTTTACAATACTCGTGATATATGGTCAAACAACGTCAATATTGCTTTTCATTAACCAGGTTGGAAGGGGTTTTGAGACTACAGGTTGAGTTAGCACATTTCATGATAATAGATTGTACTTCACTTTGGGTTAACTCTCTGAAATGATCAAAATGACTTTGAATTATAGGCACTGAGAAGGACGTACTACTCACATGACTACTGTTGCATTTGCATGACTTAAAATTACATCTTATTTTATCAATTTCTCAAGGAAGAAAGTAGAAAGAAAACTGAAAGAAAAGGGACTCCCACGTTCTATATTGAGCGAGAGATAGCTGTACGCATTAAGAGATTGATACCTTATCTAGGGAAGCCCCAGATAGTTATTCACGATCCAATAGAAACATGCATTGATGTATTTTCTGAAGTGAAATGATGGGCTTTTATTATGTTGTGATGTAGCAATGTAGTATAAAAGTCTTCACGAATAAGGAGAAGTTGGCTACACATTTCGAGCTGCAAACAGTGTAATCTTGAGCAACACAAGTTACCAGGATATTCATAAGATTTGCTACTCGTGCTAAAAGCTATTTCTAATAATGTCATCTTTGATTAAAATATGATAAAATAGTTCGAAAATCAAAGACCTCCGTTTTGTCATCCTATAAGTGAAATTTGCGACAGAGAAGATAAGAAATTTGCATATTATCAACAGACCAAAAGATAATTGCCTAGTGAAAAGGATGGTTTGGACTTGGTGTCGTCTTGAATCGCTAGACAACTTTATCTTTAAGATTGCTTCAAAGAAGTGTCATCAATGAAATACAACATCAGCGAACTTGGACATTACAAGTCACCCAACAGAACGGCCGCTTCTAGATAAAATGAGATCTGTATTTTTAAAAGACTACCATTGTTGTGTTGATTGATACTGATGTGGAGAGCGTGTGGACCACTGGTTAGGGTATTAGCATTTGGTGCTAAAGGTCCCTGGTTTAACTCCTGGCGGGACCACTTGCATGGATTTAATCGGGTACTAAATCATGTAAATTCTGGATTTAATCTGTACAAGAGCTATTGATTGAAATTGGAATTCGCTCTCCCCATGGTTCAGTTGGACTTGGGCAAATGAACCATGATAATACCACGTCCTTCGGTGGGGACGTTAAGCCGCCTGTCCCATGTACAGAGAGTCATACCTGTGCATGCACATCAGAGTCAGTGTCGAAAATAGTAGGGTGATTACCCCTGGTTGTCCCAATTACGTCACAGTAAAATGGTCCCTAAAGGAAATAAGCTTTCTGTCGAAGCTTGCTTGGGCTATCCAGGACATTGTCGGAATAAATCAAATCAAATAAAAAAATACGATAATTATGTTTTTGACATTCCAAATATTCATAAAATTTAATCAATCATTTCTGATTCACAAAAATAACCAAATTGTTATTTCATTATACAATTTAGGATCATTGGTGTGCTATGCGCAATTTCTTGTGTCTGTAGGGTATTTCTGATTTTCGTGTTCGCGGGATACTGTAACACTACTTTTTAATTAAAAAAAAAAATAATGCTGTATTTTTGTGGAAATCAAGACAAACAGACAAACATTGTCATTTAATAAGCGGTCTTTTGATACATTATCTATCTAATATGACTAAGGCTCGTAAGGGTTACGAAACACCCCTTTTTTAGAATATTTAAATAACTAATCAAAAAATGAAATATTTGCTTATAGCCTATTGTAACATTTGAAATAAAACAGTAATTGTTGAAATGAACATGCAAAATATTACACTCTAAATTTAGATGATTGAAATTCATTCTTTATGGACTGCCTACAATGATTACTCCAGTGCATTAATTGGTACTCTTTCTAAAGTGAACTTAAAGGGGCATTTCGTGATCCACAGCCTCGTCCCCCCGACTTACTTCAATAAAGTTGAGATTTTCATATCATCTAGACCGTTAGCATTAGTAATCCATGTGTGCCAAATCTTACGTGCAAATTCGGTCGTGGCTGTAAGAACTTCGCAATTTTGTATTTTCTGGCCGTAAACGGACAGAAATTATAGCACAGTAGCCTATGGGACCGTGGGAAACGAGCATTTGCTCATAACACAAAACCGCAAAGTCGGGAACAGCTAAAGTTTTGTGAATAAGCTTTTCTCAAGGATATCTAGTGAACAATAAATAAAACAGAAGGTGCTGGTATCACGAAATGCACCTTTAAAACTGCATTTATTCTAAAAACAAGTAAACTGTCGCTCCATTGGAGTTAAATTTCATTCCAAGTGTTTGTTTTGGTCATTATTCAATAATATATTAATTTTGTTTGTTATTATAACAAAATATATATATAAAAGAAAACTACTTACTGCATTTTGTTCATTTGACAGTATATTATCGTTTGTAGTGGCAGAAAATGACAATTTAAAAATAAATGATGATCCAATTACACCATTTCAAACTCATTGATATTAATTAATTTTGTCTGTTTTTACAATTGATCCAGTGCAATTTAATTAATATGTTTTGGACAATAAATTTGTAAATGTTCTCAAACAAAATCCATAAGTACTAACACTTTATTTTTTTAATGTGGGTTTTTTTAATATGTCGAACCCCTATTAAGGAGAGTGTCCAGAAAGGGATGCTATTATTGGCTTCTTCTTCATAAGTGAATTTTATGTTGCCTGTGGGGTCTACCTGGTTCAGATGGTTGGTTAGATTTCTTCATAAGTGAATTTTATGTTGCCTGTGGGGTCTACCTGGTTCAGATGGTTGGTTAGATTTCTTCATAAGTGAATTTTATGTTGCCTGTGGGGTCTACCTGGTTCAGATGGTTGGTTAGATTTCTTCATAAGTGAATTTTATGTTGCCTGTGGGGTCTACCTGGTTCAGATGGTTGGTTAGATTTCTTCATAAGTGAATTTTATGTTGCCTGTGGGGTCTACCTGGTTCAGATGGTTGGTTAGATTATCTGCCTCTCCCTTCTTGATGACTTCCAACACGTCATCAACATTGCATTTCCAAACTCTGCGTTTGCAGTTGGCTGGAGCTGTGGAGATGGCTTCGTTCTCAAACCATTCCATGAAGAGATTTACAGCTATGGGGGCTGAATGGACTTCCAATCTCCATACCTTTAACTTGTTGTAAATCTTTCCTTTGGAGTTAAAGTAGGTAGTAGTGAGTTAATTCCACTAGTTCCATAAGATCATCTATGCTGAGGAGGGTTCTTGTTTTCAGTTTCGGATCTTGTCTGGTCCACCGGGGTCTTTGTGAACAGGAAGACTACATCGTGCGAAATGAGGTATTCGTCATCGCCAACTGCATGTGATCCCTTTTAAATCCTCTCCAAGTTGTTTGGGTAATTGAATTGAGAACATGGTGCTCTGTTTTACCCACAAGTGGACCGATGACGTCTGGATACATTGTAGCCAATGGACCCGTTTAGTCAATGATGGGGCGCAACGACGTTCCATCCTTATGTATCTTAGGGCTGCCATATATGCGTGGGACGATCTCAGCCGTGGGAATCAAAAATTCTTTGTCTGCAGGTCTTATTTTTTCTTCGCGCACAAGTCGTTTTAAAGTGCCCACTAATTGTTTCTTAAATTTGGGAGCATGGGGGCTTCCTTTGTTTGGTATTAGATATTAAACTGGGTGGGCCAAGTAATTAACTGAATGGGTCTTTTTAGACCATTGGGCAGCCTTAATTTACTGGGTGGGCCATGGCCGATCCACATTCTATGTTATTTACCTGCCTGAGTAGGTTTTAAAATTCACAGTCATAAAAATACTACTGACTCGACAGATGTAAGAAAAAGATGATCTTTGAACTTCCGTCCTTAGTGAATTTCCCCGACAGTAGTGCAATGTCGTCATTGAAGTCGAGATCTATAGTTTACTTTATGCCCAATTATCTATGCCTCCTCCTCCTCCTCTCCAGCTGAAAACCCAGTTCTTCCATATGAGGCTATTCCAATATCGTTATC
The DNA here is from genome assembly GCA_023653785.1 of Ophioderma brevispina. Lineage (NCBI taxonomy): Eukaryota > Metazoa > Echinodermata > Ophiuroidea > Amphilepidida > Ophiodermatidae > Ophioderma > Ophioderma brevispina. The sequence goes on from JAMKCH010072475.1 coordinate 8,953, forward strand.
AGACTGATTTCAGAATGTCCCATCATATCCCACCGTAGATTCCAAGGTCAATTAACGGTCATTTGCACAGCACACCGATCAATAGTACATTTTAATGCCTGTATATCAAGTCCAGAGGTCTTTTATTATATCGAGGGGCTATACGCTTGTGCCTGTTCTCTTCAACTGTACTTTTGTTGATTCACATCATTGAATGACGTGTTCTTTTCTTTGTCTTCCTAATGTGAATCACTTTTTCTCATACTTTTCTGAGCTTTTCTGTCGCAGATGCATTAGCATCTTGGAGAGGTTGCACACCTCAATTATGTTGAGGTACAAGCCACCAACGCCGTCATTAAAGAACGACGGAAACTCAAGGGATCAAAAGTAACAATCAAAGAAGATCTAACATCTAAAAGACAGGAACTCTTGATAAAAACATCTAAAAGACCTGGAGTTTTATCAGCATGGAGTACCGATGGCCGTATATTTGCATCAGTAACCACTTCTACTCCTGGGAAAACTGTTCGTATCCGTATTACAAACAGTGGCGATTGGCAAAACATCCCAAATGAAGAAGCGAGTAGAGAATTTGAGGAACGGTTGTTAAGAGGACAAAACCAAGCTCTGGGTCAACATGGCATGCAAACAAGAAGCAGAGGAGGCCCGAGATGAATTTGTGTAAGTTACACTGAACTCAATATGAACACGAACAATATAAACATTTTGTTATATATTTGTAGATAATGCTTGTGCGACACTATAAATGTCCGCCATTTTGGATTTATCCTCAAATTATTTACTCATTACTGGAATTACTCTCTTGTCTGCATTGTGTTTGCATTGAACTGCCATGTACAAAATAAGCCGAACGTATAAAAAGTACATGAATGAAAGTAAAAGGTGTTCATAACAGGTATCCAGAAATCGCAAACTCGCCGCTTTGTCATATGCTATATAAACCTATTAACAGTTTACACTTTTGAAAAAAAAAATAGCTGAACTGCAAGAGTAAGGTATTTACTTACACCATTGATTCGTATATGCACACAATGTAATCTGGAATCAGTCAATAATTTCTTGCCATGTTGTCTAATGTATTTAATTATTATGCTTTGCTATGTTGTTTAATGTATAGCAAAAATCAATTGTTTTTGTTATATCCATGGCATATGGGTCATACCGATATATTTGACCTTGTTTTAATTTGTGCAATATATACAAGTAATATTTTAACATTAGTGTTTTTGTATTTAAGTATTTTGTTATTCAATTATACTTGTAATGTCTTGCAAAAGTGATATTTGTGTTATGTGCTCAAAAATGCCAAAAGGGTATGTCATGCAAAATATGTAATGTGAATGTTCACAAGATATGCACGGAAATAAATCCTAAACAGTTACAGGGTGAAAATATCAAAGAATGGATATGTCCAAATTGTAACCGAGGATATGAACCCAACTCTGACATAGAATATGAAATAGATAACTTAAATAAGTTCCCTCAATTTAATATCATCGATGTTGACTTTAAAAAATATGGTTTTTAATCCGCTAAGATTTGATTGCAATTCTACAGAAAAAGTTTATAGCGACGTGGTAAAAAGTGATGTCTTGCACGAATGCTCATAAAGAATGTATTAATATATTGAACTGCGATTTCAGTGTAATTGGAATTTCAGAAACCCACTTAAAAGAAAAACTAAATGCGTATTTCAATATCCCCGGTTACAATATTGAGTACACGAATAGGGTTGGGCGAGAGAAAGGTGGCGTATGCTTGTATATTTCTGATAAATCAATTACAAATTAAGGAAAGACCTGTGTCATGCAAATTTTAACTATGAAACATGTTTTATTGAAATCGAATGTACCAGTGGAAAAAACGTTGTAGTAGGGATTCTATATAGAGCTCAAACATCAATTGATAATTTTATAACCGATATTGATCCTGTATTAAATCAATTGAATTCTGAGAAAAACAATTTTATCTTATGGGAGATTTCAATATTGATCTGTTAAAAGTTGATAGCCATAAACCTATTCATAACTATCTTGAGCTTATTTATTCTTATTCACAAGTTCCTACAATTTATAAACCAACCAGAATCACTGAAACTACTGCAACCATTATTGATAATATTTTAACCAATGACGAAAATATTATCAAATCTTCAATCTTGGTTACTGATATAACGGATCACATGCCAACTGTACTAACAACTCACAGTAACTTAAATCAACAACCTGGAAATGACCGGCAAGTTATATACAGGAGAAATCACACTGATGTTAATGTTGCTAAATTGAAACAGAAGTTATCTAGTGTTAAGTGGCAGGAAGTTCTTGATAATGAAGATGTAGATAGAGATTATAACAAATTTATTGAAACTTTCGATACGTTGTATAATGAAAGCATTCCACTAAAAAACGTACTATTAATAAAAAGAAGGAACCAATGTCTCCCTGGATCACAAAGGATTATTAAAAAGTATCAATAAGAAAAACAGTTTGTATTTAAACAATGGTAACGCACCCAGGCGAAGAGCGGAAAACAAACATTTACAACATATAGACCCAGCTAAATTATGCTATTCGTAATGAAAGAGGAAATATATTTTATCGAAATTTTGAACAAGCAAAAAAGTATGGAAGAAACGTGGAACACAATAAACAATATTCTTGGAAGAGGTGGAAAACTCCCACACAAAAATAGTTAAAGTTGCTAACGGTAACTTTTGCACAAACCCTGTAGATATTTCAAATAATTTCAACGATTTCTTTGTAAACATTGGTCTCAAGCTTGCTTCTTTATTCGCATGAAAGTATTGAGAGCAAAATAAGCCTAGTAAATGCTGAATAAAATGAAGTAAGCAATTGTTTAAAGCGAATAAGTTATCGATTAACGCTAGCAAAACAAATTATATGATATTTGGCACGTCTCTATGACATATTTAACATATCACCCCAACTGAATGTCAATTTAGACAATACCTTTGGAAAGAGTAAAATATACCAATTTTGGGCGCCGTATTAATAGATGAAAATCTCAACATGGAAGCACCACATCGATTGCGTTTCAAAAACATTGTCAAGAATATTGGTATCATGAACAAAGTTAAAGATATTGTTCCGAAGCCGAATATTGTATACCCTATATTGTAGCATAATTATCTTACCTTATCTTAATCTGGAATACTGGTTTGGGGGAATACGTGTAAGATCTATTTAGATAAACTTATCAAGCTGCAAAAATGGGCAATAGAATAATAGCTAATAGCCATTACAGAAGTCATTCCCGACCTTTATTTGCAAATAATAAATTTGTAACGGTGTGAAACATAACTCTCTTGACTCGGGCGTTTGTTTTTATGTAAAGTAGTTCCGTGAATTATCTCCCTATGCTTTCAACACTTTTTTATAAAACTCCAAGCATCCACGATTATCAGACAAGATTTCAAGTGATCTCACTTTAACAACAATAAAAAGACCTTCTCTGACCATGCTATACGATCGAGTGGCCCCATTTTTTGGAATTCATAGATGAAACAGTAAAGATCTTTAAGTCCGTAAAACATTTCCGTAGTCAGCTGAACAAACCCTAATCTTAAATTACATGTAGCTTACATTTCGTGCACTGTCCATTGTCTTGTCTGTTAGGCGTGTAGTCATCTATTTTTTGTCTTTGTTTTTATATGTATTTTGAACATGCGTTTTCGTAGCCTGGCCGTTTTTTTTTCCCCTCTCTCTTTCTGACCGTTTTTGTGACTGTTGAGTTCGACACCTTGCGGTTGCTCTGTGAGGCTGCGAGTTCAGGGGTTGGACCGGTCGGGTGAGCTGGTCGGAGGGACTTGGTCGGGTTACGGGGGCGCCCAATGAAACATGTATTTGTATTTTCGGGAAGCCTTTTTCGGCCTCATTGGCCCTTTTGGTCTTTTCCTCCATATTGCTTTCTTCGTTTTGTCATATACTTTTTAAATGTTTTTGTAAGGCATATTGAATAATAAAATGATTGATGAATTAATTGATCGTAAGGCCCTGGGGATAACTCCTCCTTGAGGTCTCCTATCTCTTAACAGACGGCAATCATGCCAAGTCTTTCTAGGTTCCATTTTGTTTTATCCGAGACTGTACCTAACCGGTGTAAATATTATGGTTTGAGTCCAAACTGGCAAAGGTGCTGTATGCACCTACATTCAGATCGCTGCTCCTCCATTCCTTTCAGGTTAATTGATGTATAGTCCAGTTGATACTTGCTACCTCCAGAGCTTTCCCATTTTTTGCGGAAGTATGTTCTTGTATTGATGAAATTTCCTACTACCAGTAACAAGTTCTGTGCTAGAATACATCCAATTACGCCCCGTAATCAAACTTATGAAGGATATCGTGAACATTACGTTAACTGCTTTATTTGAGAAATGAACCCTTTAATTACGACAAAGCATTATTAGCTGATCATTTGAATAAAGACATGATCAGGGCTCGTCATTTGTTCCCCGTGGACTATTTCTCAAACGCAAAAATTCTATAAATCCACTTTCCTTATTTTAGAGCAATGGAGCCTGAATGCTTGATGTTGAATCGTCCTCGTCGTCTTAATAAATAATAATACTAACAATAATAATGGGAGAACCGCAATTACATCAGATAATTGCGCTCACAAAGTTAAAAAGCAAACATAATTATAAACGAATGAGACAAACTTTATTCAAAGCAAAAAATGAATTGGCTAAAACATGATAAAAGTGCCGGATAATATTTACAGATGGCACAATGTCAGACGACTTAGGAACAACATATCTAAAAAGCAAGATAGTGGTCAGCACTGTGACAATGTAGTGAAAGCAACTTCCCATAGGACACCCATACTTTAAACTGACACATGCCAGAAATATGGGGATAAACAAGAGCCACCCATGTGGGGATCTGTGAAAGTATCTACAGTGGTATCAATAATTGTGTCATGATCATCCCGGGGCTCTTATAGCGGTAGTCCTGACAAGCGGATACCAAAACTTGGTTTTGCTGAAGCCCTTATGATCAGTAATCAGTAATCTGAAGTTTGACTGGTTCTTCTTATCGTGTCCAAACACTGTGGTTCTCAAATATGATCCAGCCAGAGATGGGTACAACGTCTGGCTGCTTCACTGAATTCCGCAAGGTCCTTGTTTGTACATTGTTGCTCCAGCAGTGGGCAGACCAAGAGATGTTCCATTGTCTGTGGTGCTGTTCCACAACCACAGGTAGTGTCATTGATCTGCTTTCAGGTAGCCCCCACTTCTCTAAGGAAAACCTTAGATCGGCCAATTCGGGTTCTGTTGAGGCATCGCCATTCAGCCCATGAGGAGTCAGCTCCAGGTGGGAGATGCTCACCAGGTTCAATACCAATAGATGTTACTTGGTTGATGGCAAGTCTTTCTTTCCGCAAGGCGACTCTCTTGACCTCCTTAGATACTATTTCAAGAGGTTGGACTTTGCTTAAGAAACTCTCTCTGGATTTAAGGCGGTTGGCAGCAGGTATCTTTCCTGACATAGGGTGCTTCACATTAGATACTTGGCAGCTACGGATGCTCGCTACGCTACGACGGATGTCTGATGGAGCAATTCCTGCTAGGATGTATAAGTTTTCCTTTGGTGTTGGACGGAGGCATCCTGTAATAAACCGGCGGAGGCATTTAACGCTGAATCAAACTTCTTGGCATGGGTTGATCTTTCCCATACAGGGCAGGCATACTCTGAACATGAGTAGCACAGGCAAGTGCCGTCGATCTTAAGGTATGTGGGCGAGCACCCCATCTTGTGCCAGTGAGTTTGTTCAAGATGTTATTTGCGTGAACATACTTTACTCTTCGTCTTCTAGATGTGGGTCTTATAAGAGAGAAAGAGTGCGGTCCAAGGTAACTCCTAAGTAGACAGGGTTAGCACAGTGCTCCAGAGGTGTTCCAGACCAGGTAACTTTAAGCTGACGTTTGGCTTCACGGTTGCGTAGATGGAAAGCACACACCTGTGTCTTAGATGGATTTCCACGTGGGTGGTTTTCCTCATAATAAGGAGTAAGTTCATCCAAAGCTTTGGAGAGTCTCTCTTCAACAAACTGTGAAGTCGGCATCTTGTGCGCTAATTCCAAGATCGTCTGCATAAATAAAACGACAGGTTCCCGCACTCCTGGGTTGGTCGTTGGTATAGATGTTGAACAGGAGAGGTGCAAGCACACTCCCTTGTTGTAGACCATTCTTGAGCCTACGCCATCGGCTCTTCTTCGCTCCTAGGTGAACAAAGAACATCCTGTTTGCCAGCAATCCTCGGATAAGCTCAGTCAAGCGGATGTCCTTGGTAATTTCCAGAATCTTATGGAGTAGGCAGTATCGTACGCTGCTGATAGGTCGACGAACACAGCTCCGGTTACCATACCCTTCTCGAAACCATCCTCAATGTATTGAGTTAGGTTGAGTACTTGGCTTGTTGTTGATTTGTCTGGCCGGAAACCTGCTTGTTCTGGTATGAGGTGTTCGTCTATTACACAGACAAGATGTTAATAATAATGATCATCTTTCTTCAAAACTAGGATGGTAAATGTCTCCAAAAGTTCCACCAAAATGCAGAGTTAAACGCTTGTTAAGCATTAATTAATATCATCTTGCTTTAGGTCCAAGATGGCAAGCAATATGGCCGTCTTCAAATTTCGCTCAAGTCTTCAAATTACTCTCTGTGTATATTTAGTTATATATATTATCCAGAAATTATGATAACGGTAGAAATTAAAGTACGCAATAATATGAGTTTGACAATTGGAAACTTAAATCTGGTATATTTTGGCTTTTAAACGTACTTATAATGAGAAATTATGACAATATGCCTTCCGTTTAAGTTCTTTCAATCTTCAAAATTGCCATACAGGTTATAAACCTCTGACCTGGCTGCCGTAAGGATCAGAAATCTTGGGTGGACTATTTTCTTGCATGGCATGTGAAGAAAAATGCTTTAAAATGACTGCAAATGCACTAAAATGATCTTAATTCATTTACATGATGTAAAATATTAAAGTGGGGTATTTTGTCCAAGATGGTGCTCTTACTGTTTACTACTTTGGTCATATAACATGTTTTGACTGACTCTAAAATGGTTCAAAGGAAACAACAGCTCCAGGTAACCTGATATAATAAAAACATTTAATATATTGGGTGTGCGCTGGATTGAAGAGAAGTCATAGGAGTTTTCCAGTATTATGCAGAAGTAAAAAAGTTGTAGAAGGAAAATTATAATCTGGATATCCAACTTTCTTTTGAGCACATCAAATGCAATTGAGATACTTAAGATAAACAACTCGACATTTGTAATGTCTGCTAGTATGATAGCACCTTTAATTCTATATATGATATCTTGTTTAGGTGGATTTTCGAATATATCGGATGATGATCTGTTGTGTATTTGACAGGAACCGAAAAAAAAATCTCTGAAAAGAAGTTAATCTGCGATTTAGAAAGCTGTTTACAAATTTTTGAGTCTGGTGCAAAGAATCCATTCGACTTATGATATTAGGATCGCTCATATTCATCACCTACATGTATATCATCATAAAGTTGAATTACATAAGGATTTAATCACTTTTCCAGTTCATCGAGCATAAAATCACACAGCCAGGAGCGCATTTTTGTTTCTTTAGCTACACCTGTTGTTTGCAAATAATAGTGGTGATTAATAAATAATAAAAATAATAAAACGGTTATGCTCAGAAAATAAAGTTTTAAAAGGACCGCTTAGCCACTTCATTGGAAGACATACTTATAAGTCTGTGTGTACAACGATTTGTAGTATGTACCGATAATTGACCGTAGCTGAGTGGGGGGGTCAAAAACATATGTTCGTAATTGCGTGTGAGTACGAGTTTTGTCCACTTTGGGTCGAGAGGCCGGGCTTGGGGGCATATCGTATCTGAAGTTGGATTCTCCAATCTTTAGGCCTAGTATATGGTGTATTGTACATACACACATGGTCCCCACGGCCTATAAAATTGGGTCGTTCAAATCATTATGTATCTTGTGCCAAACCACAATATGATTCGGCAGCCTCAACGGAATAAACTGCTTGTTGAAAGAAGGATTGGTGGCAGAATACTAACTTCACACTTCTCCCGTTTTACTGTAAATAGTATACTGTAACCCCTCACATCACAACAACAGCATTGAGGTTTTTGACAAGGCTATTATGGCTGCATGAGTGAACTCATCTCCCATTACAAAGGCTGTATCGTGTTACAACAGCTATTGTCCAGAATTAGTCTTTGTTTTCGAGTAGCGCAACTCCTGTCCAAATGAAAAGTAAACAGTAAATGTCAACTTAATGACCTTCCCCCGTGCCGGGGGGTGCTACATGTCATTTCTAATTGTTTTTATACATCTTCAATGCGTCCGGTACCTTATGCGCCCCTTAATCCGCCAATTAGCATACATTAAAATTGTAGTATAGTATATAGTATAAGGCCTATGTTGTTTTATACGTATTGACACATGTGCCCGAAAAATCACTAATTTTTCAAGGGGGGGGGGGCAAGATTCCCCCGACCCCTGCCCCCCCCCCCCCCCCCTGCTACCCACTGTTTCGATGGGTGCCGGGCTCTACGTGGCAACGTACACTGTCAAAATACTGTAACTTTTACAGTAAAATGGCAGCCATTCTGTCACCACCCTGCCAACAAAATTACTGTAAAATTTACCGTATATTGTAAATATTAATTTAATCAAAACGCTTAAAACTATATATTTGGTGAGGCTATTATACGATATTGTGAATTTGTGGAGAATACAAAATCACTGACGAACACCTACTTAGTAGGCCTATCCACATTTTTTTTTTACGGGTGCATATACTGTACAATTACCGTTTGTTGTAAAATTTATTACATCAAACTGTAAAATATACTGTAATTTGAATGAAAACCTGTAAAAGCTAGTTTTAACTGGGTTTTGTTGGCAGAAGTTGCCGCAGAAATTTTTCTGTAAAATTTACAGTCTTTTTCCTTATATTTAGTATACTTAAGGGTATAATTGAAAATCATAGTTTGTGAATAATGATGTTGTTACTCAATTAAATTTCGATAAGTCTTCACTTTTAGATTTTGTCCTTATAGGCCTGGAAAATTGGACATTACATTTCTGTTTTTCCATTACAGCCAAATACTGTATTTTTGGAAGTTTTTAACAGTATTTTCCTGTAAATTGCACTGTATTTTTTTACAGTGGTAGGTAATTTTACAGTGGACTATTCGTCCCCAATACTTGTCCGACAACGCAATCTCTTGTATGTCAATTCCATTATTTACTCTCTCTTGATTTTGCAATTCACCTGCTGGTATCACCCAAGGGGGTGGAAACCCATCCAAACCAGTCCGTCCGTGGCTGGGCCTGACATTTTGGAAAATAGTGCACGAATTAATTATTATTTTAGGGTGCTTGTACCCACACATAATGTCAATTCGATCCCAACAATCGCCAAAATATCAGTTGTTGGATGTTGGGTGCTATTGGGTGGTTAAATTATGTCCTACCCATGCCCACACGAAATGACATGACACATCAGTCGTCTTGATTAATAAACCGCCTCATGAATACATCTTTTCACCGAAGTCGCGCATTGCATTATGAGACAAAAGTATCCTGGCACAATGATCCAGGTACACTATTATTACACCTGGCCACCTCTACACATACATAATTTGTATCACTACCGATTAGTTTAGTGTATATGCAAAGCTGCACCAACAGTATGTGGAAGAAACGGAGGCAGCCATTGCTTTCCTATTGCGGTATCTCTATGTGTTTCGTTGTGGTCGGCAAAACATGCGAGACGGTGTATTCTAAAGATTACGTAACGTTTTGCCTCGCTATCGATATAGAACCTCTTTGGTAATCACCTCAGATCAACTTGTTCGACTACAAAGAATTTCAGAATTCCGCCTGCGCGTCTCATAGCTAGAAAGTGCAAATATGATCATATAACACCCATTCTCCAGGAGCTTCATGGCTCCACCATCAATTATCGACATTAAAGTTAAAACTGTGTGTTTAGTTTTCGCTATTTGAAGGGACCCTGCAATCTTATCTTTCTTCTGTCCTCTGCACTTACCAACCTTCCTGATCTCTCCGTTCCCTCATCGGCAAAATAATCCTAAAAAATCCTCGGGTTGCTCTAAAATCTACTGGGGAGCGATCCTTTCGTTGATTGGCTGTCCCATCAGCCTGGAACTCCCTTCTACCACCACTTCGGAAACTTATTCCTCCCTTAAATCCGTTAAAGAGCCAGTTGTTAAGACTCATTTATTCCATCAGGCATTCCCAAACGCATATGTTTGTGTGTGTCTTTCTGTTTTTTGTGTCTTTTGGTGCGCACTGAGATCTTTTGATGATTTGCGCGTTTAATGAATCTGTATTATTATTATATTATTATTATATAGTTATGCCATGTATGCAGGCTAAATCCTCATACTCCGTTACACTATTTTTTTGGTCATAATGGAATTTGTAATTATTCTTTTTCGTTGAAATTCGTATTATTTAACAGAAAGCTTTTTTTCAACTGAAAATTAGTTTTAGGTGAAAACTTGTTTTTTAGTTAAAACTTAGTTTATCGAGAAAAGCTATAAATATTTACTAAAATTTGTCATTCATAAAACCTACTGTTCTTCAAGTGTATAATCTGAGTTTGTCAATGATCATTTGAAATGCAGAATTAAAAGGTCTTAAATGACATTGAGTTATGGAGCATTTTTAAAAGTTTATATTTGGCTATAAGCTATAAAATGATATATCTTTAGTGTTCAAAATGTAATTTGTTTTTAAAGGTCACGTTTTCCGATACAATTTCTTTGGTTAGTTTAGATTTGGTTAGTTTTATTTATATCTCTAAATCACCAAGAATGTCAGTTCGAACTTTTGTAATTATAAACTCACAAAATATCGATTTTACGTGAAGAAGCCTAAAACCCCATTTTTTCATATCCGAGTAGAAAAACTAATAAAACAAAGTTTTGTTGAACATAGGCGTTTTCTTAGAGAATACCCTATTTTCAGGTTGATATACTAGATTTTGGTTAAATTTATTTATATATGTTTTTCAATGATAGGTAGGTACAGATTTCAATTTACAATTTGAAAAGTTCGGTTTTTCAATTTGATTCAGAAAACTCCTTTATCCATAGTTTTCATTTGAATTGAAAAAAAAAATTATTATATAGGGTCCGGAGAAAAACTGGGAAGGAAGAAAGAAAAAACTGGGGGATTTGAAAGCACTAAAGCAGCCAGTTCACACATTAGGATAACTTTTGTCAACCACCCTTACCGATGCTGAAGCATAACCCCCGCAACCGCGCGCAAGGGGCTGTAAGCCCTGCTATTAACTAAACCGGGGATCCGTCTGCTCATTAAGTCCACGGTAAGGGTATTTAGCCGGCTATGATTTCGATTGTTAGACTTATGGACCATCTTTTTCACATTCATGAGGGGGACAATTAATATTCATTATTTAAAGAACAATATTACAGATTGTTGAATCTTTAAAAAGGAATTTTATATGGGAAATAACAGCCAATTTTTGGAAAAAAATAAAGATTTGATGACGTCAAGGCATTGATTGGTTTATTTATTTTGCTTCGGGGGAACCCTTCAGGTAAAAATGACGTACGTATCCTACATGCGAAAAAAAAAACAACCGATTATCTTTCATCTACGTCGGTTTGTGAATCTGTAGGGAAAAGGAAAATTTGTACTGTTAAGACATAATATACGGGGTCTTTTGGAAAAAACTATAGCACTTTGGGCGAGGGGTAATGTAAAGACCTTGATTTAAACATAGTCGGATTTATAATATCGGTGGCCCCGAAGAGCACACTGATATTTGATACCTGACAAGTGACCTGGTACCTGACACCAAACTATTCATCTCTTTACCAGTTATATAAACTACAATACGGCAAACAGCAAGCTTATTATCTCTGTTTTCAGCAGCGTAATCGATCAAGATGTGGATACTATTACCTGGGTTCTGTACAGGGAGGGTAGGACACGATCTGCACGATTTGGGCATTGGGATTTCCAAACGGGTAATTTGTGAAACTGCTAATTCATTTTACTATCTGCATCCGGTCCCAGTGACATTAAAAAATCATCTTAAACCTTTGGTCAAAGATCTAGTAATATCATGATAAATTAAAGAAAAACTATGAAGTTTCACTCAATCATGCTTCTGTAAAGTTACCTGTGGCATACCTCAAAACTCCAGAAACTTCCCCTGCAAAAGTAAATCTCTTCGAACATAATACCCTTTGAAACATAACGCTCCATGGCTACAGAGCTATTCTCTCTGTATTCCTTCGCAACCGATACACTCTAATATCATAATTATGATACACCCCAAAACCATTGCCTCCTGGATGGACATGGTTGGTAAATCTTTTGTATATTGATTCACAATTGTTGTTCCGAGCTTTGTATTTTAAGAATCATTCTCGTGTTTCTAGAGGTTTGTCGAAGTCACCAGAGATACGGAGTGCACAAATTATCATGATGCCTTTGTTTCGCGTGCAAGGTTATCTAGAATCTTTTGTTTTGGCGTGAGGTCGATAAATTTGTGCTCTCTTGCCTCAGATAACCTTACTGGATACTGATTCGTAGGATAAATGCATTAAACAACAATGGATAATCAACAATACCTGGGCACATTATAAGTGTAATATAAAAAAAGTTTTAACAATTAGTTCACCTTTTTATGGCTCTTTTCTGTCTCTTAGGAGGAGTAGGAAGAGGAAGAATAAAGAGGGTCAATAAATTCACTTATCTATTATTATTTCACAGGGTCTATCGTAATTGCTGACAATTCCGCAAATGCTCACAATTAGTCGTCAACATTGCAAATGTGATTATTACCCCGAGACAGAAATAAAAACGCAAACGCCAAAAAAATGCAGTATGTGTCGGCCATTCAACAAGACGCAATAAATTTATTAATCAAAAATGCAAATAAAGTACAATTATTTTAAAGGAATTCAGCCTATACAAATCTTGAAACTATAGACTCGACTCGGATGAATTATCCCTATGGTCAACTTCCCTTATGTAGGAACCTAAAGAAAGAAGTTAAGTGCAAAAAGGAAATAAACATTAATATATGCAGGAAACCAAGCAAAATACTCCTAAGGTCAAATCCTCAGCAATACATTTTTGCGGGACCCTTTAAGAATGACAATTTTGGAATTCAAACAGAAAATGCAATTTACACCTGGAGTGAGCCTACCCCCGGTTTTTCCGCAGTAAACTACCTGTGGACTAAGTTGAACAGTATATTACACACGATTACTAGCAGGAGTTCCCAAGTATTCCTCCAGGAGGGGAACCTGAAAAGGATACAATCCATCAGAATATAAATTTGAAGATACTTGAGCATTTAAAATTCTAAATATGTGAAATTTCAGTATAATCTGCCTACAAAGAACTTAAGGTTCAAACCCACAAAACAACATTTGAAAAAACAAGCCTAGAAAACATTTAAACGAAAACTAATAATAAACCCTTTAACGCATTTCTTAATTAAAATACACACTACGTACCACAAACGCACAGTGGATTGAACTGTAGTTGGCCTAACACATGAACAAAAACGAACTAGAATCACAATGACTATAGTGAAAGGTTAAACAAATTTGAATGTCTGCACTGTTAAAAATAAACCTGTAAAAAAACAGGCATTTGACTGGCAGCTGGGACTCACTACATGCAGAACGTAAAATAACTGGAGCCGTAAAAATACGAAACCATTGCAGGGAACGTAAAATAACGGCGTAAAATCTCAGCTTCAACGTTATTGTTGGTTTTTGACTTGTTCAAACAATATTAAGAATTAAAACGTTATCACAATTTTCACGTTGTAGCTATAGCATCATACAAACGTTGTATTTACGTTACCACGTGGTTGTAAAAAAGTTATATTTTAGGCAAACAATTTTGAGGAAAAAAGGCAATAAACAAAGGGAAAACGTGAAGAAATAAAGATTTAAACCAGTTCATACACTTTGTTTTATATGGTAATGTACACATTCTATTCTAATGTCACCAATTACTTAATCATCATATGACTAAACTTAATACATTTACCTTACACAGATTCGAACCAGGGTCTTAAGAATACAAGTCCTAAACCTTATCCACTACACTACATGACATTACTGATAAGAGATGCTAAAATTAAATATATATATATATGTGTGTGTACTATTTTTTTCAAATTAAACGACGTTATTTAACACATTTTATAGGTAAAACAATTTTCATAGTTCGTATTCTTACATTAAAAACAAGTAAGTTACAAAAGAACGTAATATTACGGAAAATATAATAACTGTCAGCGTATAAATACTACATTTTTTCAAAATGTGTAGTATTATTTTTTTGCCACTTGTTACGTAGAACTTAGATGTTTCTTAATTTTATTTATTTTGATGTTCTCTGTGTATTACAGTATGTCCTATGCGGGCTGAAGGCGACTTTGTGTGTGATAACGCCCTCGATTTATCACGATTTCACGTGATCCGCTATAGCCTTTGTAATTTCGCGCCAGTCATTTTGCCAGCGCAATTTTGTTTTCATTCCCGACTTGATCTCTCAACGCATCAGACGATGTGACTTTAACCAGCGCGCCATTATGAATTAGATGATAGGCGGAAGTTTGCGCGTCTTGCAAACCTATCAATCTTAAATACTGCATACAATGCAATTTTGATTTAAAATGTTGTTAGCGAGGTAGTCTGGTATATATTATGTCGTCGTACCATGGGTGAGCCCATTAAAGCTGTGTGTTACCGTGAGGCAAGTCCGACGACGTCTGGATGCTTACCTTAGGAGTTTAAGCCGGAATCACAACGTGAGTACAATGTATAATTAAAAATGTTTTGGAAGATATGTGTAATTTGGAGTGAAAATGATTAAAATATGTCTGAGGAGTTGGAATCCAAGGAACATTAATCATATTCACTCTAAAATTTTTATTATGCAATTCTTAAAGCATTGATGAATGGCTAATTTAAAATTTCCAAGAATCTTGTTGAACAAAATGATACAAGAGTATTGAATTTGGAATTTATTGTCAGAAAAGTTAAGATCATTTATATTCAATCAAATTGTAAGTCTTTCATCTCTGACACACCCAAGTTTTAATGACATCCATGGCGGTGATTAAATAGTGAATTTATGTTTAAATTAAATGTTTGTTTTGGAAATTAAATTTTCCTGCCACAAAATATTATTCGTTCCCTGTTAAATGAGGGGCGAATTGGCAATTCAGAATATGAAATTATTATTTTTCTGTTATTGAACATTAACTTACAGCGTAACTTTGCTGTTTGGTGTTTGGTGTTCTGGGGTACATTATTTTGAGATTCATCATGACTGTGTAATAGTCCACTGTGTACTTAGCCTCCCATGTTTCTACCCTACTATCCCGGATTGGCACTGGTTTTGAGGTGTAATAATAATTATAATAGGGCTGTTTTGATATTAGACTGTATCGGTGCGCATGGCTACAGAAGCTTACAGAGCGCATAGCTCTGTCGCCCTGGCGCGTATGTTCAAGGGTATTATATTTGATAGAGATTCTTTTGCAGGGGAAGTTTCTGGAAGTTTTGAGTTATTGTACAGGTAGTTTAACAAAGCATGAATTGATGTGAACTATCAGTATTTTTTTTCTTAATTTCTCATGATATTACATAAGATCTTTTAACAAAGGTTTAGAGATTGATTTTTTAATGTCACTGGGCCCGAGACTGCCGTAGTAAATGCATGTAATAGTTTTCACACTGTTACCGTTTGGAAATCCCCAATGGGGATAATTTAGTATTCTGCCACCCTTAAAATTCGGCACCTTTAACATGCGTTTTTATTCCGGTAACGTTGCCGAATTCGATAGCCACAGGCAGAATACTAAATTCTTTTCCCCCAATGCCCAAATCGAGGTCAGATCGTGTCCTCCCCTACATGTACAGAACCACATTGTATAGTCTCACATCTTGATCGATTAAGCTGTGACAACAGAGATACAGAATTATTGCTGCTTTGCCGATTGATAGTTATAACGGTAACGAGATGTATGGTTTGGTGTCACGTGTCTAGTACCAGGTCACGTGTCAGGTATCAGACATCAGTTTGGCTCTTCGGGGGCGACCGTAATATATAAATCCGACTATGTTAAATCAGTCTGTAGATGACCTCTGCCCAAAGTGCTATTATTTTTTTTCAAAGACACCGTGATTATGCTAAACAGTTACAAAATTTACCTTTTCCCTACTGATCAAAAACCGACTTACGATGACGAATCGTTGTTTTTCAATGTAGGGATACGTACGTCATTTTTACCTGAATGGGTCACCCCAAGCAAAAATAATAAACCAATCATGCCGTGAGTCATCAATCTTTATTTTTTAAAAATTGGCTTTTTACTCCCATAATAAGAATTCCTTTTTAAGATTCAACACCTGGATATTGGGTTCTTTTAATTAATATTCAATTGTGCCCCGCATGAATGTGAACAAGAATGGGTCCATAAGTCTACAAACGGAAAACAAGCAGCCGGCTAAATACCCTTACCGTGACTGAATGAGCAGACGGAACCCCGTGGTTAGTTCTGCAGGCTTACAGCCACTTGCCCTCGGCTGCGGGGGTTATGCGTCGAGTAGAGAACTGGAAGTTAGTCATGCATCGCATAACCGTGCAGAGTGTAGTGAACCAAGTGTAACCAGCTGATCTGAACTTGAAATAACGGACATTGAGGTGATAAAATCGTATCCAGCTTTTCATTTAAATACAACTAAGAGTTTACAAGGTATGTCAACTTACATCTTTAAAACTGGAGTGAACATCTGTTTCCAAAGTAGTGAGACCTGCATCATCATTGAACTTGACCTGTATAATAAATCGGTCGTGAACTGTTAAGGAAAGATGTTGACAAAAAATGAACTCTTTCCATTAAAGTAGCCTGTGCGTAGTGTCGTAACAATGTTGGTAATCACAGATTTACACTACATGAAATGTGTTAGCTTTTCGATCAGCGTGGTGAATGTGGAACGAATATTACCTTGTGTGTGAAACTTGTCTGAAAATCAGACGCAAGTAATGAAGTTAAAGCTATGGTTTATATTGAGCAAAAGCACTATATAGTGAATATCATAACAATTCGCCTAATTTCCCCTAGACAAACACAGCAGAGTTTGTTACATTGATTGAGTCTCCGGGCCGTCGCGAGACTTTTGTCCAGGGGGTGGGTGTAAAGGTGAAGAATGGGTTGCTCCAGTCAAGAGTCCCCTGGATCGTAGTGAGCAGAATAAAACAATACAATTAACGGCGCACTGTTCGGGCCGTTGAAAACTGTCCTAAGTAGATGCTCTGTACAGTCTTTAACAGGCCATTTTTCTGACGTTCGAACTGCACACCGCAAGTGCCTTGACACAAACCGTCGCAAACCGGAAAGCCCTAGAACGGTGGGGTACAGGGTCCGCTTTAGGGCCCCTGTCAGGGTGTCAGGGGCAGAGCCCTGTCGGGGCAAGGGCGAGCCCCCGGAAGCTCTTGGATTTAGCTATTCAGAACCTTTAAAATGACCACTTTTTGAGCGGGTAATTCAAAAAGTA
Source organism: Ophioderma brevispina (assembly GCA_023653785.1). Classification (NCBI taxonomy): domain Eukaryota; kingdom Metazoa; phylum Echinodermata; class Ophiuroidea; order Amphilepidida; family Ophiodermatidae; genus Ophioderma; species Ophioderma brevispina. The sequence continues at coordinate 26,593 of JAMKCH010072475.1, forward strand.
ACGACCCAAGTAAAGACTGGGTTCTAACTTTGCCTCAATGAGACGGGGCAGTATGCATGTATAAGCTTTTTTACTGACAAGGAGAATTAATAAGCGAGCACATGGGTTGTGGTGCAGGGCAGGACCTTGTATGGGAGGTCCAGGGGCGGATGAGCCCCCGGAAGCTCTTGGATTTCAGCTTATTCAGAACCATCAGATAGCCACTTTTTGAGGGTAAGATGGTAACTCAATTCAAAGAAAGACTGGTTTCTAACTTGCTCACTGATACGGGCAGTATCTCTGTACCGCCGCAGGGGACCTATACATAGGCCAATTATAGCTAGCGCCAATTTCTTTCCCGGATGCGTGCATGACAAGCCCCTCCGGAGTCAGGGGGCGGAGCCCCCGGAGCTCTTGGATTTTCGCTATTAAGAAAGGTATTTTTGAAGGTGAAGTAAAGTATTAATTCGAAATTCACCAGTGCGACCTCTAATTGTATGAGTGCTGGGGTCTAGGGAATCGATCCCATACCAATTTTTTTCTTAGACCACTTCAGCTTGGGAATAGGCCCATGGCTCCCCTCGTGTTTCCTCAAATTTATTTTACACATTTGATCACAATACTGGTTGGCTCATTAACAATTCATGATTACGTTGTTAGCTTGGAACAAAACTATTGGCTTGAGGGGAAGCCAAATAACTTGTGATATTTTGGAGTTTTATGTCCGATGCGGGAGTTCAATCTCATGCGTTATGATGTCGTTCTCCTCCTTGTTGTTCATTCTTACTTCCCCTTTCTCGCTTTCTTTTCTCTTCCGTTCCCTCTTTCTTGTCTCTTTCGCTTTCCTTCTCTCTCCTCCCTTTTCTTCTTCTCTATTGAGGATCGATGGGGGGTGTTCCACCCCCACACCCCCCCATGGCGCCGGGCCTGGTGGTCGATGGGGAATAAAACATTGTGTATGGGATTTCAGATTATTTCAGTTTTCGTTTTCTTCTATTGTGTCTAGTATCCGTGGTCAGATGTCAAATTTAGGTAACTCCGGCATGCTAATCCAGAATTGGTTAGCACCACTGTTTATTTACATTTTTCTGCTTCCAATTTGTACTTTTTAGTTATGTAATAGGTAGGACGAGGGCGTGAACGATTATTGAAGTAATATGGGGGTGTAACCGTAATGTTGGAAAGGTAAAGTCTGGTAAAATTAGGAGCATTTTTAACAGTGTGGAGAAGGAAGTTCAAGAGCAAGATACACACAGATCCCCTTAAACTTGACACATTAATTGTTTAAACTTAAAAACACTGTTGAACCTTACACTATGAGCTATAGACATGTCACCTTAGGTGGTATTGAACAGCATTAAACGTGCGATTTTAATGATAAAAACCTAGGAGGCCATGTAAATCACACTCGTGCAATTTGATGAGGGGTTAAATCAAAAAGACAAAACAAACCACAAAAATATGTTGCCAAAATGTAAACGCAAAAAACTTCAGAAAAAAAATGTAACGGCATTGACCGCCAATAATTACTCAATTAGCAGATTAAAGGAAAAACAAAAAAAGGTAAAGTTAATTGCTGATAATACAAAGGTGTTCTTAAGTATTAGAAAACAAACCCTGTTCATCTCTAATTAAATTGTAATAAATTTGGCATGGACATGGCAACCATAACCTAATATACATGCAATGTAAGCTTGAATGCATAAAGGATGACTAAATTTGCACAAAATGAAGGGTCAACTATGAAAACAAGGAGCGCGGGTGAATGAAGGCCGACAGAAGAGCGACAAAATGGCGATGCCGATGCGCCCGAGCAAGTGCAACAGAGAGATTCCTATTGGCTGAAAGAATGACAAACAGCGATGCATGGCCAATTAATTCATCGTATCCCCAAGCCAGTGGAGACGATTTAACAAATGTACATCAGCTTGGGATTATGCATTATTTCTGCAGGAGGTAAAGTTGTTTTCTACCGCATTTGCGGCACAAAACTTTATTAGTGTAACAGCACTAGTCAAAGTAACGCTGATCATAATCCTTGCTTTGTCAAGATCGTTTTTAAAGGATTTGACCACATTTTATTTCATTCTATTTGCAATGGCAATCTTTTTGAAAATAAAAATAATTACTCTGCCATAAAACTGAGCATTGATGTAGTTGGGGTTTAGTGTCCGAGGTAAGGGATACAGAAGTGCGCCTCAGCCCCAGTTTGCAAAGTAATTGCGCTCGAATCTGTTTATAATCAAGTTCAGTCTTTGAAAGGTCATTTAAATGACTAATTATGTTGTAGTGCGCCCGAAAATGATTTAAACGCTTGGATGGAGGGAAGATTGTCATTCTAAGGGCGCTGAATTTGACGATTCGGTGCCCATTCGACACCCGGTGTACGTGGCCCCATCCTCTCCCCACCCACTCCCCTAATACAGAGGACGACCGAGGAATACCAGACAGTACACCGTTCTCCATTCTATAAAGTGCTAATCTTGGTTTTGGTCAAGAGATTCTATCATAAATTTGGTGATATGCGGTGACAGTTATATTCGGAAAACATCAATTAACTCCACAATATTCACCAGAGATGTTCAATTGCTACTTGAATTCAGCGTCAACGAGTGGGAACTATTTTTTTCCGTATAGGTATAGTGCATTTAAGGGAACTAACAGAATATAGGATTATTTCAAATGGGAGCTCGGATGACCACAATATGATTTTAAAATGCGTTTTTAAAACGAGAACGCGTTTTATACTACATGGTATCTAAGTAGTTTGTATTATAAGAAATAATTTCAATAAAGTATAAAATTATATGTCATGCACTTAAACGGATGAAAAATAATCTTCAGTTTGCCGTCCAAACAGGTTTATGTCACCGACAGGCTTCTACCAGCCACGCTCTCTTACGGTGTTAAATAGAAAATACAAGACTATTCTTGGGGACAAGGGAATCAATTTAGGGGATGAACTGGGCAAATGCCAAGCACCGTGATTTCCCCTTTCGGGTTGTGTGGGATGTTTTGTTCAACATTATGTTTACCGTCCCTCAGATTTTAACTATAAGTGGCATACCCTAAAGCCTAACATTGGTTGCGTCGGCGATCCGATCAGACTCTCAACATTCTCCATATCGTGTACCTATACACTAGAATCAGAACTATATGTGATGTGATCTGGGAAAACCCTTCGCATGTCGCACAGGACAGTTTTGACAAAATAAAGAAAATAGCTTAAAATCTGTTATATTGTACTTTATTTTTTGTCAGATTGTATAAGGCGTAACTTTCGACGCGTGTATCAAAGAAGAAAGAAGTAAACAGTTATGGAAACTTAATATGTTAAACTCTGCAGTGATAGTAAAAACTCAAAATATAAATTTCTTACCATGTGGCGGGTTTTCCCAGATCGCATCACATATAGGAAGTTATGTGATTTTTAAAACATTTTATCCGGGAAACACACAAATATAGATGAATTTGGGTTAATGTATATCTCTGTCATGTTAAAGGCTGACTCAGAGATTTCGAAATATAACTGTGTTTAAAAGGGTACTTAAAAGAGTCAAAGTTTCAGATGAAACGGGGCTTTTGTTTTTGATGTAGAGAACATTTATGTGTATTATAGCAGTACCATGGGATACTGTGCGGAAAAAAATTACGGATCCGGAATTTTATTACAAAGTTGTGATTTTTTATAAGAAAGACGTCAATTTGAGCCTATAGCTACTTCAGACAGTGATTAGTATGTGGATAAGCATAATGTACATGCAAAAACACGATTGTTAGAAATTTGAGGCGCCATCCTCAGAAAATTTCTAAGTGAGCCTTTAAGAGAGAGAGAGAGAGAGAGAGAGAGAGAGGGGATACATAGAATAAATATAGATCAAGAGATAGAGAAAAACAGAAAGACAGATTCAGCGAATATCAGACAAAAGCAAACAGAGAAAAACAACAGAATAGGGCATCTTGATTTATTTCTGTTAAATGATTATAACCATTACTTACGGTAATTATGAGTTATGATTGAAAATCTCAACAAGCGGTTAAAGACAAAAGGCCCAAAATGAAATATATGTTATGATATTCAGTAATAAATCTATTGTAAAATCATTTAAATAAAAATAATGGATTATTAATTCTCATCAAGCAAACAAATACACAAATAACAGGAAAATATAGGAGTAATAAATAGAGTGTATAAATGAATAAACGAAACAATGTGAATGATGTACTGCGAAAGGCAAGAACCACAAGCGCTTTATCTTTTCCTTAGATGGATGGTGATGAAGCGCTGGGCTGTCACTAATTAATTACAAAATGTAGACATTTATTACATTACTAGTCTTTGATGTTGCTTCGGTTGAATAGAAGACAAGGGTTTTAGTAACCTTTTGGGGTAAATTATACCGGAATACGAACGCCCACATGGCCATTACGCAAAACCACGCCGGAATACCTCCATTAAGCAAGGTAAGAGAAATTCAAAGCTAGGTTATGCACACCCAGCTTCGTAATAAAAACCCTTGCCCCCTGTCGAGTAATGCACCCTTATTAAATGTCATCTTATATTAGGAATTCATTTCATGGATTCAATTAAGTTAAAATACATTCTATCATTCCAATGCAGCATTATTTGTTCAAAATCACGTGATTTCTAGTGTTTATGCTGATTTTCACACAATTTTAATCTAAAAAGTAGTTGCGTTTGTTGTATACTTTAGGCCATGAATAGAGACAGAGAGAAGGAGTGAAACAGTAGGCAGAGAAATAGAAAAAACAGAGAATAAGAGAATGAAATAGGGAATAACCACTTAATACAACTTAATTTCAAACACGACTGGGTAAATTAATGGTACTAGGTTCTAGCTTGCGGCTTCTGATGTTGTTTTAACTGAGTGAAACCCTAAGATTTCTAAGTACTACCATACTGACAACTAAAGCAGAAATTCAAATGCAAACAATAGTTTGCTATGATGTTGAGGTCTTTACTGTATTTGTATGTTTGAATATCAAAAAAGACAACTTGTTCAGCCGATGTTTTGTTTTTGTGTTTTCTCAGGATCTCATACGAATTGGAAGGGTTAAGCTGTCTTTCTCCGCATTATATATAATTATAGCACTTATGTAATATTCAGGTTAACCTTTACGTTAATAAGGATGTTTAAGTGCTTTGCAGACAATATCCCACTCAATGTTAACGATTGCAAACGAAGAAGTCTTTGTTCACACTTCATCGAACTTACACATCCCACACCCCCGCATTACACCTCACGCACACACAAACGTGCGCGCGCACACACATATACACGCCTCCCACAAACACCCACACACCCACATAAACACCTCCCCCACGCATACACTAATAACATAATATATAATACAATATGATTTAATGTAATATAATATGATGAACTATAATATTGCATAATAAAACTATTATAATAAATTCTTGAAGAGACACTGGCACATTTGAAAAATAGTACGCCCTCAAGATGTTTCAAAATTGATATTTTGCACGGTTGTAAAGCTTTTAAATACATTAGCCCTCACCTTAAATTATTAAAACCAAATCAGTGCCCTTATGGGTAAACAGAACGATTTTACAATAAAATGACTCCGGCGACATTTATTCAGTAGACGATGGAAATGGCGTTTGACACAAGAAAACACACGCCGGAGTTGATTCACCCTGTTTGACAGGTGTGTGGCCTTTGTGGTTTTCATATCAATGAGTACGAGTCTATAATATTCATGTAATAGACATAATGTTGATTAAAATTACGGTAAACTTAACACGAAAACACTCCTAGCTTCGTATACAATTACAAATGAAGAGCGCCGCTCATTACTGAATGGTGACGTCATATCTGTGATACAGCTTGGGGAGATTTTGGAAATTCTGCAATGTGTGTTCATGACGTTCGAGAGATTTTTTAGACCTCAGGTGGTCAAAATTATATGCGCAATGATAATGGGAAAATCTGGTATGGTCTCGGCTATCGGAAGCTGAAAACAGAATTTAAATAAGACTTTCCGTTGGTGAGGTTGGTGTTGTTTTGTGTTAATAACGTTGCGCCATGAGTCAATCCCTGAAATCGAGGGTTGAAAAGGTACTCCTAAATAATCTGTGACTAGTGAGATGTACTATCTGTGTCGGTATTACTTAGATCATTCCTGAACCCACAGTGTCATCATTGCAAGGTGACAATGCAAATATGCATGGCTATTTTCCGGCAGTGGAAGCAAGTTTGAACTGGGAAATGCAATGGGAGTATTGATTGCTGTCATAATTATATGTCCGGAACCGTGTTTGTGGGCGCGGTCAAGCATGGTTTGCATGACACGTACAATGTACACACAGATTTACTGCATTCGGTTGTGTGTCAGTCAGTAGCACATGCGCGAATTGCCGTTGGTGACTTGTCATTAGAATCTTCTATACAGGCTTCAATAGAGAGGTTTGTTTGTGCTTAAAGTTATCTTACAAATTACCTGGTTATATTAAGCCTCTTATTAAAGTCTGACTCAGAGATTTCGAAATATTATTTTTTTGTGTAATAATGAAAATTAGTCAACTAGAACTAAAGATAGTAACCTAAAATGCACAATTCCGAAATTTGAGATGAGTCGGATTTTTCGTTTTGATGCAGTAAACATTTGTGTGTAGTATTACGTCCCATAGGATACTGTGTATAACAAAAATTCCGGATCCGGAATTTTATAACAAAGTTGTGATTTTCTATATGAAGGAATTCGATTTAAGCTTAGCAATTTCACACAGTGATTAGTATATGGACAAGCATTATGTAAATGCAAAAAAACACGATTGTTTTGGAAATTGAGGGCGCCATCCTCAGGAAATCTCTGAGTCGGCCTTTGTTTTGGGGTATGTTATTTTTTGTATGAATATATCCCTATTCTTCCAATGACATAGACTATCATTTGCGAGCAAATTGAAGTGGGTTCTTACAAGTTTTGGATTAATGATAGAAATTTTTTGTTCATTTTTGTATGAATATATCCCTATTCTTCCAATGACATAGACTATCATTTGCGAGCAAATTGAAGACGGGTTCCTACAAGTTTTGGAATAATGATAGAAATTTTGTGTTCATACCTGACGTAATCGTTAGAAAAATGTTTACCACGTTTTACTGTATTCCTGTGCGCCTGGTGATGATCTGCAAATATGGGTCAATATTAATTTAATGGTTTGTTAGTTTAAGAAAATTTTAAGAGCAGCACTGACATAAAAACACATTCGTACATGAGGCAGGACTTTCGTACATGCTCCTAATCACAATGTATGTAATGTGAAGTAGGCATAATGCTGAGCATATTCGTACTCATTTTGCTATAAATGAAAAGAGTAGGATGATAGCTATCCATTGGTACCAAAATCAAGTGTCTGTGGTATTCCCGTGCCATACTAGGCGTGTTGCTACTTCTCCCCCAACCCCAAAGGGGTACCCCCTCCCCATCCATCACTTTGGGAGCGTACCAAGTCAATTGAGGGCTCAGAAGGGGGAAACGGTAAAGCGGAAAAAATTTTAAGGAGAATTAATAATATCTAATATCTGATCTAGCCCGTCACCCAAGATGGCCACGTCCATGGCTTTATCGCCTCTGCAAATTTAGCACCGGACGACCATCCAGACGCTACCATCGGCTTTAATTTCATTGTCAACGTATGTTTTATGTTATATGTGACCTTCGTTGTGAGTATAGCTGTAACTGGCTCTTTGATTTACGAATTATAACTGCTACCTGTTTGACTTCCATAAGCTTACCTTCAGCCTATCATGGAAAGCTGCCGAATTTGGAACCGTGTGGTGTTCCACATTACCATTGTGATATGTGTGTACTTTGGTGCCCTGCTAACACCTATGGAAGCCAGACTACACTTTTCTATACCAGCAGCTACCCCTGAAGCCTGGCAAATATATAACAATGAACTACGTGACATTCTAAACCCTATTCATTCAGCGATGGGAAGTGATATTTTAACACCAGCTGAAGCGGGTGACAGGCTGTCCATATCTGTTCAAGACTTTTTACTGTCAAAGCCAGAATTTAATGCCACAAAATCAAGCAAGAAATTTATTCAACACAAATCAAAACGTGTCGAGGTTGCCAAAAACCTCAAGAAACATTACAGAAAACGCATGAAACAGACTGGCTCGTTGGACGACCGTAAGAACTTCACGCAAGCGCTCAGAACTCATAATCGTCTTAAAAAAGACCGTGATAAAGTTATTCAGGAAAAAAGTGTATCCTTTCAAGAGAAGAAATTTAAAGAAAACTTTTGGTCATTCGCAAAGCGAGCTTGTAATGGTACCCTTGATAAAAACAGGACCCGTCTTGAATTTCCAAAGGATCGTGCTGACCTATTCTATCCAGGCAAATATTCTGTTCGTGAGGATCTTGATCTCACAAGACTTCATGGTTCCCCTACATCGGTCAAGCTAATGCCTCTTTTAACATTGGTGCAATCCGTCCACGTGAAGTGAAACAGGTGATACAAAAAAAGAGCAGTTCCTCAGCTCCGGGGCCCGACGCTATAACTTACGGGATCCTGAAGAAGCTGCCGTGTGTCCATCACTATTTGGCGACTCTCTATAATAAACTATTATACACTTCGCAAATTCCACCTGCGTCATGGTGTTCATCGTCCATCCTCTGATTTACAAAAGGAGTCCTGAGTCAAACCGAAGCAACTTTCGATGATCGCCCTCCTCCAAGGTTTTGGCACAACATTCCATCAAATTTTAGCTTCGCGAACCACTGAACATCTGACTGAAAATATTTCATTGATTCTTCTGTTCAGAAGCATTATTCGTGGTATAAACGGAGTGATGAACACACCAAGTCCTTGATGAAATTAATCGTCATGCCAAAAATAAGCGGACATGTCATATAACATTCTTTGACCTCGAAGATGCTTTTGGTTCGGTTCACCACGATTTGATCAGTCACTCTCTTCTAGGTTTCATTTTCCACCAGCTGTCAAAAGCTACATTGAAAATTTATATGCCAGACTCCAAGGCAAAGTTGTTACTCAAGATTGGGAGTCAACAAATTTCAGCTTTCAAAAGGGCGTCTTTCAAGGAGATCCACTCTCTCCCATCATTTTCTTGGCAGTGTTCAATCCCATTTGAAAAACTTAAGAAAACGAGGGTTTTGGCTATTTAATAAATGGTACTAATCGATCCTTACACCCCATTTGCCGATGACTTCAATCTGATAACTACTAATAAAAAACTCATCAAAGAATTCTCAATGAAATTTTCATCATGACTGAATCTGATGAATCTTAAACTCAAACCAGTTAAATGCAAATCACTGTCTATTGTAAGTGGCAAACCAACATCTATTGTGTGTAACTGTCTGGTAATATGTCAATTCCATCGAAAATGAGCCTCATAAATTTCTTGGTTCCCATCTCTGTTTTTCTGGAAAGCAAGAAGTGTTTGATAATGTCAGGGTCCACCTTGCAACCCGGCTTGATAGAATCGACAACCTTCTTGTCAGAGGGGAGTATAAGCTTCAGGTGTATAAAAACTACCTTCTCCCTTCATGCCGGTTCTTGCTAACTGTCCATGACATTCCAAAAACAAACCTTCTTGCTCTCGACTAAATAGTCCACAGATACCTAAAAAATTGGATTGGGTTGCCTAGATCAGCGACACCAGGTATTCTTCACATTCCTCATTTAACCGACATTAAATCTATTTATGAATTGTACTTTGAAGCCCATTCTGCTGCCTATATGTCATCAAGGCTTAAAGGCAGTAAAAAAGTAAATAATGTTTTAGATTCCAAGCTTGCCAGGGAATCTGAATGGTCAAGGAAGTTTTCTGTTACATGTTATGCAGAAAGTAAATTTAAAGTTTGCAATGAGAGTACCACCATGTTATCTCATAAAAAGATAAAAGCTGGGATAATCAAATCTATCAAGGATGAAATTAACGAAACATGGATCAATCAACTTAAAGATCTCGTTGTCCAAGGCGACATGTTACGTGTGTCCATCCTTGAAAAGGCCGATTATATCTGGAAATCTTTTATTTTCAACATGCCCAAAGGTGTAATGAAATTTTTGCTCAACTCTTTTCTTGACACCCTCCCAACAAAAAATAATCTTAGCCGTTGGGGCAAGAAGATGACAACAAACTACAATTTATGTTTTAAAAAGGAAACACTTCATGTTTTAAATCACTGCCAGGTAATGCTTCAGCAAGGCAGGTACACATGGCGTCATGACTCTGTTCTACGTATCGTCCATGACACTCTTCGTGAAATTGCTGTTCCTGCGTGGACCTTTTATTGTGATCTTACCGGTACAAACAAAGTTGCGGGCACCACTGTCCCTCCGGATATTCTAACAACTCAACAGAGACCGGACCTGGTCCTCATTAACCGCAAGTCTAAAAAGGTCATTGCTATCGAACTTACCATCCCGTTCGAACAAAATATTCGCAATGCTCACGACCGCAAGGTGAACAAATACTCGAGTTTGATCTTGGACCTTCAAGAACAGAGTTACGATGCCAAATTATTTTGTATTGAAATTGGTAGCAGAGGCTTAATTTCTGATGAAAATAAGTGGAATATACAAAATATATTCACCTCTGTTTCTCTGGGCAATAAACCTCACAAAATCATGTGCAAGAAATTCCAAACCAATCTCAGTAAACGTGCAATACTGGCTTCTTACGCAATTTTTATGCAAAATACGACCAAGACTGGTCAATTTCTTAACAGTTTTAATTTGTGAATATATATCTTGTAATTTTTTAATGTGTTTTTTTCATATCTATTTTGTATATTGTGTATTTTGTATTTGTCATTCATTACTCCTGCAGAGATATGGCCTCTGAATTTTTTTTTTCTGATGTCGTACTCTAGTCTGGACTTGTATCACCTTTTCGATCTATTTTGTTGTTTTTATATAGTGATTAAAGATTGAAATGAATAAATAAATAAATAATCTGTGAATACTATTGTCAAAGCATTTACTCAGTTACCATGCACGGTTACTGCATGAATTATTGTGTCTGTGAGCTGAAAACCTGAAATATGGCATTTTAAAGACTTTTTAAAACATTTTGAATCTTATTTTGTTCGAACATACCCGCCCATACTCGAAAATCAAACCAATAATTGACAAACCTTGACATACGCGCGATTAATCGCCTAATTCTATACCTTTTCCGTAGTTTCCCTATTCCTTTGTACGTGCACGATCGGGTTCTTGGGTAGAGCAAAAGGGCCGCCGTGCAACTTCCGGTTTCCTCACGTTCAAGCGGCGACAGCCTATCCAGTGTGTAGAGATCAGTGATTAAGTCATTAATATACTATCATTCTCAAAAAAGGAATAACATTGAAATCCTATTCATAATTATTGATAAAATAACGTTTTACGAAGATTTATTCGGAGGAAAGCGGATTTGTCCACCGCAGAGAATGGGTGTATGGGCCCATTGGTCTCGGTCATTGCTTTGCTACTGTACATAAAGCCCAGTCATCGTCCAATCACATCCCGTTGGCTTGCGGCTCCGTTGACCAATGGGCGTCGACTTTTCACCCGGGCTTTGGCCTTTTTCGCCAACCGTCATCACATAGCATCAGATCTGCGTAGGAGTAGGTCATGGTTTTGGTTACTTGTCAATAAATTGTTTGCTAAAGGAAATTGTCCTTGGCTGAATGATTGTGTCTTTATGGATAATTGATCTGAAAAGAATATTGGCAAGATTTTAACTGTGTTCCTATCTTCCTTCTGTATGTTATATTTAGTATATTCGCCATTCAGTGTTCGAGCGATATAAGAATGAATTAGCCAAATAGATCCATTGGATGTAATACCGTGTTTATTTGTGGGGAGTATGGCGTGACGCTGATAGGACCGAGCTATTTCCTTGCCTGATTATTTCCGAATCGTCGTTAAGGAGTTTAAAACTATATTTCAGAAAATCACGGATTTTAGTGTCTTGAGGATCGGGTAAGATGTTGCGTCAGAATTAACTCTTATGTGGACAAGGTAGTTAATGTCAATAATCAAGGCTTTGATGTTTTGATTTTTCATCAAAACATGTTCCGTGCATATTTAAAAAAAACAAACGGAAGACCCTAAATTATAACGGCAGTCATATTGTGTCAGGGGGGGAAAAGCAGATTTCGACGGATTGAGTACACTAAATAACGTTTTTGTGATACGTATAATTACATTGGTGTAGAAACAAAACATCAGAGTGGTGCCGTCGTTTCTCCAAAGATGACAGGTTTTATCTGGCGTGAATTGTGTGACTCGATCTCCAAAAAATTAACGTGTAATGCGAATGAACCGGCGTCAAGGAACACAGTGTCGTGTGGGGAACTGTTCAGTCTATGGATGATCACCAAATACATTTGTCGGTTTTCTACCAAATCACCAAGCCTTGGTGGAAGGATGTGATTAACGTTTTCACGGGTTAAAAGCTACATCTAGCAGTCATTCAAGTTATTGAATCAGTATATGGTTTATTGGTATCATCCGAAATACATGCGATTAAAATACCGTCAAATGCTAGACAATGGGCCAAAGGTATAGACACTTATCTTATGTGCAATCGGGTCGGTACATTATACATGAATTTAACTCAAACGTTGGTTAATTATGCTCGTCCCTATACCATTCTCATTTATGGGTTAGCAGCGTTTCAAACCTTTGTGGCTAAAGAAGTGATCAGCGTTGTCATGTTAATTTCTCCGATAATGACATTTGCACATAAACAAGTGGGACTGCATGTTAATACCGGTTTCTGGATTGCTTACAATCTTAAGTCGGATCAATTGATATTGATAGTCAGCAAAAATGTTTTCAACAATTGTACCATGTTTCTCATGCCATAGCCGATGGTGCGGATTACAATCGATTTATGTGCAATCGGATGGGGCATTATACACAATCTGTTCAAAATTGTTGGAACACTTTGTTCAATTTGGTTCCGCCCCCTCATTTCCAAATGTTGCATGAGCCGACACACTTGAGCATCTCGCACCGGGTGTCGGGAACATAAGACCTTAAGACCGTAAGCCTATACAAGACCTAGACATAAGACTAAAAAATAGCTTAGTCGTAGAATGAAATTGAAAATGTCTTAGTCTTCCGTCTTATGTTTTCCAGAAACCCCTATAGGGTGTCCTGGAAAACAAGACCTTAAACATAAGACTAAAAACATTACTTAGTCCCTGTAAGAACCAAAATCGATTGTCTTATGTCTTCGGTCTTTGTTTTCCAGATCCGTGTGTGGGTGTCTGGAAAACAAGACCTAAGACAACAGACTAAAAAATTACTTAGTCCGTAACAAAATCGATGTCTTATGTCTACGGTCTTTGTTTTCCAGATCCTTGTGTGGGGTCCTGGAAACAAGACCTAGACATAAGAACTAAAAAAAATACTTAGTCGTGGAACAAAATCAATGTCTTTCTTATGTGCTTTCGGTCTTTGTTTTCCAGATCCTGGTGTGGGGTGTTTTGGAAACAAAGACCTAAGACCATAAGACTCACCACATACTTAGTCGTAGAACCAAATCGATGTCTTAGGTCTTCGGTCTTTGTTTCCAGAATCGGTGTGGGTGTCTGGAAAACAAAGACCTAAGATTTAATAAGACTAAAAAAATACTTAGTCGTGGAACAAAATCGAGTTATGTCTTCGGTCTTTGTTTTCCAGATCCGTGTGTGGGTGTCCATGTAAAAACAAATACCTAAGACATAAGACTAAAAAATACTTAGTCGTGAGAACAAAATCGATGTCTTATGTCAGTCTTCGGTCTTTGTTTTCCAGTCCTTGTGGGGTGTCTGGAAAACAAGACCTAAGACATAAGACTCACAAAATACTTAGTCGTAGAACCAAATCGATGTCTTAGGTCTTCGGTCTTTGTTTTCCAAGATCCGTGATGTTGGTGTCTGGAAAACAAAGACCTAAGACATAAGACTAAAAAATTACTTAGTCTTTGAACAAAGCGATGTCTTATGTCTTCGGTCTTTGTTTTCCAGATCCGTTGGTGTGGGTGTCTGGAAAACCAAAGACCTAAGACATAGACTAAACATACTAGTAAAAAGTCGTGGAACAAAATCGATGTCTTACGTCTTCGGTCTTGTTTTCCAGATCCCCCGATCTGTGGGTGGGTGTCTGGAAAACAAGACCTACGACATAAGACTCACAAATACTAGTCGTAGAACCAATCGATGTGTATATGTCTTCGGTCTTGTTTTCCAGATTCCGGGTGGGGGTTTTGGAAAACAAAGACCTAAGGACATAAGCTAAAACTTAATTAGTTCGTGGGAACAAAATCGATGTCTATGTCTTCGGTCTTTGTTTTCCAGATCCGTGTGTGGGGTCTGGAAAACAAGACTAAGACAACGACTAAAAAAATACTAGTCGTGGACCAAAATCGAGTTTATCTTTCGGTTCTTTGTTTTCAGATCCGTGTGTGGGTGTCTGGAAAACCCCAAGAACTAAGCAATAAGACTCAAAAAAATAATTAGTCGTAGAACACATCGATGAGTAGTTTCGCGTCTTTGTTTTCCAGATCCGTTGTGGGTGTTGGAGAAACCAAAGACCTACGAATAGACAAAAAATACTAGTAGTTGGAACAAAATCGATGTCTTATGTCTTCGGTCTTTGTGTCAGTATCCGATTGTATCTGCACAATTATTTTCCAACACGATGGGAGGGATGGGGAGGGCGGGAGGAAAGACGACGGAAGAAAAGTTATAGTTTACATGCGTTTTCAAGCCTATTATCTCTTTCATAGCTGCCAATATTAACAGTTGTTCCAAGGACTTATGAACAAATTGTAGCTATAATACCCGTTGTATTCTCCATTTTAATGGTCGAGGCCTATTCACTTAGTTGATTGGTTCTCTAGTATAGGCCTATTTACGCCATTTTGGCTTATTTAAAGCTCTCACGGTTAAATGCTGTTAATGCCCCAAAGGCCCATTGGCACATAAACAAGTTGAACTGCATGATATTACCGCGTTGCTAAATAGCTGGCAGGCTTAAATATTTCAAGTGTTTTTTAAGTTCATCTCCTTTTTTTTATTATGTGTTTAGGCAACCCATTACTTTTCAAAAAATCCAAATTGAAAGGTATTATTGTCTTTGGAACTTGACGGCGTTGTTTGTTACAAAGGTCAAACCTAGTGGATTCATACCACCATGGGGTGTACATCAACGTACGCGGGGTTTTGGCATATTCTATTTCTACCTTTTTTATTTTAGGGTAAAAAATGGCCAAAAGGGTCAAATTTCTCCCCCAACCCCAATGGGTACCGCCCTCCCCATCCTCACTTTGGGGAGCGTCCAAGTCAATTGGAGGGCTCAGAAGGGGGAAACGGTAAAGCGGAAAAAATTTTTAAAGGATAAAAAAGAATTAATAATACTAATATCTTATCTAGCCCGTCACCCAAGATGGGCCACTCCATGGCTTTATCGCCTCTCTGCAAATTTATTGCACCGGACGACCATCCAGAAACGCTACCAGTGGACGGCTGGTGGGTTTAATAATAAGAATTCAATTGTCAACGGATTGTTTTATGTTATATGTTGACCTTCGTTGTGAGTAAATAGCTGTAATGGGCTCTTGGGATTTACGAATTTAAACTGCACCTGTTTTGACTTCCATAAGCTTAGCTTACCTTCAGCCTAGCATGAAAGCTGCCGAATAATTTTGGAACCGGTGGTGTTCAACATTACCATTGTGATATGTGTGTACTTTGGTGCTGGCCCTGCTAACACTAGAAGGAATACACTATACACTTGAGTTGCAGGGGGTCTCGCCAGCAGCTACCAACACGGGTGGAGCGCCTGGCAAATAAGAAATGGGAAAAACCCCCTAACGTGACATTCGAAACCCTATGTCATTCGCGATGGAAGTGATATTTTAAACACCATCTGAAGCGGGTGACAGGCTGTCCATATCTGGTTCAAGAACTTTTTTACTGTCAAAGCCAGAATTTAATGCCACATAATCCAAGCAAGAAATTTTATTCAACACAATCAAAACGTGTCGAGGTCCAACAACCTTCAAAACATTACACAGAACACCGCATGAAACAGACTGGCTCGTTGGACGACCGTCGAACTTCACGCAAGCGCTCAGAACTCATAATCGTCTTTAAAAAGACCGTGATAAAGTTATTCAGAGAAAAAAGTGTATCCTTTCAAGAGAAGAATTTCAAAGACAAACTTTTTATGTTCTTCCGCAAAGCGAGCTTGTATGGTACCCGTGATAAACAGTGACCTCGTCTTGAATGGCCAAAGGATCGATGCTGACCTATTCTAATCCAGCAAATATTCTGTGCGTGAGGATCTTGATCTCACAAGACTTTCATGTTCCCTACATCGGTCAGCTAATGCCTCTTTCACAGGTTGCAATCCGTCCACCTCGAACTTCTTAAAACATGTTGATCAAAAAAAGAGCAATTTTCCTCAGCTCCGGGGCCCGATGCTATAACTTACGGGATCCTGAAGAAGCGGCCGTGTGTCCATCACTTTTGGGCGACTCTCTATCTAACTATTATCACTTTCGCAATGCCACCTGCGTCATGGTGTTCATCGTCCATCACTACTATTTACAAAAAGGGTAGTCCTGAGCAACCTGAAAAAAACTTTCGGATGATCGCCCTCTCCAATGTTTTTGGCAAAACATTCCATCATTTTAGGCTTGCGAACCACTGACTAGCTGACTGAAAATAATTTCATTGATCCTTCTGTTCAAAAAGCATTTATTCGTGGTATAAACGGATTGGATTGAAGACACCAGTCCTTGATTAATTACTGCATGGCCAAAAAATAAGCGTGACATGTCTATGACATTCTTTTACCTTCGAAGATGCTTTTGGTTCGGTTCCCACTATTTTGGTCAGTCACGCTCTTTCTAGGTTTCATTTTCCATTCCACCAGCTTCAAAGCTACATTGAATTTATATGCCAGACTCCAAGGCAAAGTGTTACTCTCAGATTTGAGTCAACAAATTTTCGGAAAAAGAGCTTTCAAAGGCGTCTTTCAAAGAGAATCCACTCTCTCCCATCATTTTCTTGGCAGTGTTCAAAATCCCATCTTAGAAAAAACTTAAAAGAAACGAGGGTTTTTGGCTTTAATAAAGGTACTAATATCTTACCCACCCATTTGCCGATGACTTCAATCTGATAACTACTAAGAAAAAACTCATCAAAGAATTCTCCATGAAATTTCATCAGCATGGACTCAATCCTGAATCTTAAACTCAAACCAGTTTAAATGCATCACTGTCTAATTGTAAGTGGCAAACCACATCTATTGTGTTTCACTTGTCTGGTAATGATGTCAATTCCATCGTAACAATGAGCCTCATAAATTTCTTGGTTCCCATCTCTGTTTTTCTGGAAAGCAATAAGTTGTTTTGTATAATGTCCGGGCCACCTTGCAACCGCCGGCTTAAGAATCGACAACCTCTTGTCAAGGGGGAGTATAAAAGCTTCAGGGGTGTATAAAACCGGTACCTCTCCCGTTCTGCCGGTTTCTTGCTACCTGTCCCCATGACATACAAAAACCTTCTTGCTCTCGACTAAATAGTCCACAGATACCTAAAAAGTTGGATTGGGTTGGGGCCTAGATCAGCGACACCAGATATTCTTCACATTCCTCATTTAACCGACATTAAATCTATTTATGAATTGTACGTTGTAAGCCCCATTCTGCTGCTAATATGTCTCAAAGGCTTAAATGAGGCAGTAAAAAGTAATAATGTTTTTACATTCCAAAGCTGCCAGGAATCTGAATGGTCAGGAATTTTCTGTTACATGTATTCAGAAAGTAAATTTCAAGTTGCATGAAGTACCACCATTTTTCTCATCAAAAAATAAAGCTGGGATAATCAAATCTATCAAGGATGAAATTAACGAAACATGGATCAATCAACTTAAAATCTCGTTGTCAAGTCGACATGTTACTGTGTCCATCCTTGAAAAGGCGATTATATCTGCAATCTTTTTATTTCAACATGCCCAAAGGTGTATTGAAATTTTTGCTCCTCTTTTCTTGACACGACCCTCCCACAAAAATATCTTAGCCGTTGGGCAAGAAGATACAACAAACTACAATTTATGTTTTAAAAGGAAACACTTCATGTTTTAAACACTGCCAGTATGCTTTCAGCAGGCATGTACACATGCGTCAAATTACGCTGTTCTACTTCTCGTCCATTGACCTCTTCGTGAAATTGCTTGTTCCTGCGTGGTGACTCTTTGATTTTGATCTTACCGGGGGTGTACAGGGAACAAAGTTCGGGCCACCACGGTCGGCTCCGAATATCCGTAGGGGGGACGACTCACAGAGACTCTACCGGGTCCTCCTTAACCGTCCAAGTACTCAAAGGGTCATTGTCGGAGGTGCGAACTTGGGTTAGCCATCGCCTAGTTCGAACAAAGATATTCGCAATGCTCACGACCGCAAGGTGAACAAATCCTCGAGGTTTTGTATCTTGACCTTCCAAGAACAAATTTAGCGAGTATCCAATTATTAATGGTGAGGTGTATTGATGGTAGCAGAGGCTTAATTTCTGAGACAATAGTGGAATAACAAATATATTCACTCTTTCTCTGGGCAAACCTCACAAAATCATGTGCAAAAGAATGTCAACCCTCTCATAAACGGTCAAATACATATAAATGGCTTCTGTACGGCAATTTTTAATTCAAAATGAAAGGGGACCAAGACGACTTGTCAATTTCTTAACAGTTTAATTTGTGAATATATATCGGTTGTAACCGTTTTTTATGTGTTTTTGTGTTCCGGTAATCAATATTTGTATAATTGTGTAAATTTTGTAATTTGGTCATTCATTAAACCCTGCAAGAATATGGCCTTCTGAATTTTTTTTTGTTTCTGATGTCGTACTCTAGTACTGGGACTTGATATATTAACAAGGGGGAGGGGAGAGGGGGGGAAGGGGAGGGGAGAGGGGGAAGAAAAGGGGAGGAAATGAGGATGAAAAGGAGACGGGGAGAGAGGGACGGATAGCGAGGACTAGAGAAAAATGGAGAAAAGAGAAGGGAAAGCGAGGGAAGGGAAAGGGGGAAGGAAGAAGAAAAAGGAAGGAAGAGAAAAGGAGAGAAAGGGAGAATGGAATAAGAGAGTGAAAAGATTGGAGGGGCCGTAAGGAGGTATTCTGGCCCAAGGGAGGACGAAGCAGGTGTGCCGGGGAGCGGGGGGCTGTGTGGGAGGGAAGTTCGGAAGCGAACAGTAGGTCACCCGGGCGAAGACGGATGGGCGTGGGTGTGGTTGGCCGGATCACTGTCGTCTTAGGCTCAGATTTCCGATCTTTTGTTGTTTTATATAGTGATTAAGATGGAAATGAATAAATAAACTAAATGTTAGTTTCCACCGTACAGCGCCCTCCGCAACGTGAAAAGCGGTCCATTATCCGATATCTCAGACAGATGCCGCCCTCTTCTCTTCATGGAATGGAAGATTATAGAAAGTGACCACGACAATGCCCCTCAGATCCGTGTCTGGAGGCCAGACCCCGACCCGTCCCAGGCAATTAGTAACGAACGAAAAGACACTACCTCTCTGGCAAAGCCCCTGGTTTGTCGCAGGAATAATCCTGCGAACCGATCGCCCCCCTGCTTTGAGTCCATCCTCAGATTGGCCCCGGACCTCGTCCCGCCAGACTTTACTAATTCTTCGGTCCCTGCACGATCGCATTAGGCCCCCACCCCCTCCGGTGTCCCTTTCGGCGCCCGTTTCCATGTCTCGGGGTTTGGCTGGGGCGCCCTATCAGGTATAGTTTCTGGGTTGGGTGATTGGTGGGGCGGGGGGGGGGGGGATAGGGGGAGGAGGGAGAACTTGTGTACGGGTTTGCCGCGACTCGTCGGGTTGTCCTTCTCTCCCGTTCTGAGCACTCGGACGTCCATACAAGTACGACGGGTGGAAATCCATCCAATAGACAGGGGTCGATTCGGAGACTCAGTGGGCCCGGGTTTGCCCAGCTTGTAATGTCGGTGCACCCGAATTTCACCTTCCCAATCGTCCGCCCTGCCGCCCACACTCCGTGTCCGAGTACAGACAATGTCTGCTTCACCATAACCGAGCAAATTATCTTGTGACTACTATTGTCAAGCAATTTACTACTCAGTTACCATTGCACCTGTGACTGCTAATCTATATGTGTCTGTAGCGAAAACTGAATATGGCATATTAAAGACTTTTAAAAACCTTTTGAATCTTATTTGTTCAACATAACCCGCCATACGTACTCGAAATCAACCAAGAATAGGACCAAGCATTGAAATAACGCGCGATTAATCCCTACTTCATAATACTTTTCCTTTTTTGTTTTTTTCCGTCGTTTCCCTATTCCTTGTACGTGTACAATCGGGTTCTTGGGTGAGAGCACAAAGGGCCTCCGTGCAACTTCCGTTTCCCCGTTCAAGGCGGCGACATCCTATCCATGTGTAGAGCTCCGTGATTAAGTCATTAATAATACTAACATTGTCAATAAGGATAACATTGAAATCCGTTATTCATAATTATTGGATGTAAAATACTGTTTACGAAGATTTATTCGTGGAGATAAACGGATTGTCCACCCCACGCAGAGAATGGGGTGTATGGGCCATTGGTCTCGGTCATGCTTGCTATGTACATAAGCCCCAGTCATCGTCCTATCACATCCCGTTGGCTTGCGGCTTCGTTGACCATTGGGCGTTCGACTTTTTCCCCGGGCTTTGGCCTTTTTCGTTTCGCTTCGCCAACCTTCTCACATAGCAATCAGATCTCGGCGTAGGAGTAGTAAGGGAGGCTAAGGGTTTTTTACAACTGTGTCAATAAATTGTGTTGCTAAGGAAATTGGTCCTTGGCTGAATGATTGTGTCTTTAAGAGATAATTGATCTGAAAAGACTATTGGCAGATTTTTTAACTGTGTTCCTATCGTCCTTCTGTATGTTATATTTAGTATAATTCGCCCATTCAGTGTTCGAGCGATATAAGAATGAATTACCAAATAGATCCATTGGATTAAACCGTTTTTAGGTTTGTGGGGAGTAAGGGCGTGGACGCTGATAGGACGCGAGCTATTTCCTTGCCTGAATTATTTTCCGAGCGTCGTTAAGGAGTTAAAACATATTTCAGAAAATCACGGATTTAATGTCGTGAAGATCGGTAGATTTTGCGTCAGATTTAACTCGTATGTGGACAATGTATTTAATGTGTCAAGTATCAAGGCTTTAGTTTTTGATTTTTCATCAAAATGTTCCGTGCATATTTACACTAAAACAAACGGAAAGCAAATTTCTACGCATTCATATTGTGTCAGAAGCCGAGGTGTCGATTCGACGGATTGAGTACACTAAATTAACAGTTTTTGTGATACGTATAACTCAATTTTGGGGTGAAAAACCTCATAGTGGTGCCGTCGTTTCTCCAAAATGCAGGTATTTATCTTGGCGTGAACTTGTGGTACAAGTAGCAGATCTCCAAAAATACATTTGTAATGCGGAATGAACAGGCCGTCAAGGAACAGGGTGGGGGGGTGTCGTTGTGTGTTAGCACACTGTCAGTCTATTGATGATCACCAAATTACTATATTTTTAGTTTTCTCAAATCACCAGCCTTGTGGAAATGTGGATTAACGTTTCCACGGTTTAAACTACATCTACATCATATCAGTTTATTGAATCAGTATGTAGGGTTATTGGTATCCTCAAAATACAATGCATAATAATACCGTCCACTGCTAGACAACACTGGAGGCCAAGGTAATACCACTTCATCTTTTATGTTCATCGGATCCTTGTGCATTATACCATGAATTTAACGGGGTCATAAACGTTGGTTTAATTATGCTTCGTCCTTAGCTTCTTCTCATTTATATGGGTTCGCAATCGTTTCACACCTTCGTGGCTATAAGAAGTGACTCAGCGTTGTCAGTGTTTTAATTTCCGCCTATAAGACATTGCAACAGAAACAATGGGAACTGTCGCGTGTTTATACTGTGTTTCTGGCTTGCGTACAGCTTAAAGTCGTATCAATGATATTGATAGTCAGCCAACTGTTTTTCAACATTACCATGTTGCTCATTCCATTTACCCCGATGGTGCGGATTACAATCGAGTTATTGTGCAATCGTAATGGCATTATACTACAATCGTTGTTCAAATTGTTGGAACAACTTTGTGCAGATTTTGGTTCCCGCCCCCTCCTTTCAATTTGTTGCATGAGTCAGACACACTTGATCAATGCTCGCACCTGGTGTCTAGAAACATAAGACCTAAGACGCGAAGACCAAGCCAAGACCTAAACATAAGCTAAAAAAAACTTAGTTGTAGAATGAAATTGATGTCTTAAGTCTTTCGGTCTTATGTTTCCAGAAACCCCTATATGGTGTCTGGAAAACAAAGACCTAAGACAAGACTAAAAAGTGTACTTAGTCGTAGAATAACATCGATGTCTTATTTCTTGGGTCTTTGTTTTCCAGATCCGTTTTGGGTGTCTGGAGAAACAAATACCTAAGAGCCTACGACTAAAAATTACTTCAGTCCGTAGAACCAAAAATTATGTCTTATGTCTTCGGCTTTTTTTTCCAGATCCGTGTGGTGGTGTTGTCTGGAAACAAAGACCTAAGACATAAGAACTAAAAAAATCCTTAGTCCTGGAACAAAACGCTGTTCTTATGTCTTCGGCGTTGGTTTTCCAGATCCGTGTGTGGTGTCTGGAACACAAGACCTAAGACATAAGACTCACAAATACTTAGTCGTAGAAACCAATCGATGTCTTTATGTCTTCGGTCTTTGTTTCCAGATCCCGTGTGTGGGTGTGCTGGAAAAAACCTAAGAATCAGACTAAAAATTACTTAGTCGGTTGAACAAACGCTGTTCTTAGGTCCTTCGGTCTTTGTTTTCCATATCCTTGTGGCGGTGTCTGGAAAACAAGACCTAAGACATAAGACTAAAAAATACTTAGTCCCGTGGAACAAAATCGATGTCTTATGGCTTCGGTCTTTGTTTTCCAGATCCTTGGGGGGTTCTGGAAAACAAAGACCTAATACCTAAGACTCACAAAATACTTTAGTCTTAGACAAAGTCGAATGTCTTAATTTTTTCGTCTTTGTTTTGTTCCTTCCAGATCCTGTGTGGGTGTCTGGAAAACAAAGACCTAAGACATAAGACTAAAACATTACTTAGTCGTGGAACAAAATCGATGTCTTATGTCTTCGTCTTTTTTTCCAGATCCGTGGTTGGGTGTCTGGAACAAAGACCTAAGACATAAGACAAAAAATACTTAGATCTGGAACAAAACGCTGTCGTATGTCGTCGGTCTTTGTTTTCCAGATCGTTTGTGGTGTCTGAACAAAGACCTAAGACATAAGACTCACAAAATACTAGTCGTAGAACCAATCGATGTCTCATGTCTTCGGTCTTTTTTTCCAGATCCGTGTGGTGGGTGTCTGGAAAACAAAGACCTAAGCCGATAAGACTAAAAAGTTACTTAGTCGTGGAACAAAATCGATGTCTTCTTATTGTCTTCGGGGTCTTTGTTTTCCAGATCCGTGTGTATCTCGCACCATATTATTTTTCAACACTGATTGTGAGGGAATGGGGGGGGGAAAGAAGTTATAGTTACAATGGCGTTTCAAGCCTATTATCTCTTTCATAGCTGCCAATATTAACAGTTGTTCCAAGGACTTATGAACAAATTGTAGCTATAATACCCGTTGTATTCTCCATTTTAATGGTCGAGGCCTATTCACTTAGTTGATTGGTTCTCTAGTATAGGCCTATTTACGCCATTTTGGCTTATTTAAAGCTCTCACGGTTAAATGCTGTTAATGCCCCAAAGGCCCATTGGCACATAAACAAGTTGAACTGCATGATATTACCGCGTTGCTAAATAGCTGGCAGGCTTAAATATTTCAAGTGTTTTTTAAGTTCATCTCCTTTTTTTTATTATGTGTTTAGGCAACCCATTACTTTTCAAAAAATCCAAATTGAAAGGTATTATTGTCTTTGGAACTTGACGGCGTTGTTTGTTACAAAGGTCAAACCTAGTGGATTCATACCACCATGGGGTGTACATCAACGTACGCGGGGTTTTGGCATATTCTATTTCTACCTTTTTTATTTTAGGGTAAAAAATGGCCAAAAGGGTCAAAAGTGTCCAACATAGGTATCAGTCGAAATACATTTCCTTTCTTAAAAATAATCAAATAATTAAAAAATCCAAAAACTAAAAAATTTAATATTTAAATGTGTAAACTGGAAGCCATTTCCTTTTAAATTTTGGGGTCAAAATGGCCAAAAACGTCAAAATTGTCCAAAATAGGTAAGTCAGTCGAAATACTTCCTTTCTTAAAATAATCGATTAGACATATCCATTCACCTTCAAGGGAGCCATATTTAAGTGGGTAAAATGAAACCTTCCGATTGTAAGATTGTGGTAAAATTGGCGAAAAGAAATCACAAAAAAAAAAAAAATTCAAGGAAGCATTTGCCGTTACATTGCCGGAACCGGTCAATATGTAGCTTTAGTCATTTCTAGTTTTCATATTTTGGACAAATGACAAAATATTTCAAAAATGTCCCAAAATGCTTAAATCACGTACATCCAAAAGTGTCATAATAAGTGAACAGAAAGCTAGGTGGCCTCGCTTTTCAAATAGGTCAATGAGTGTTTTGCCTTTCAATCAGGTGAGGCCATTTCACTTTACCGATTTCTGAGTCCAAGTGGGATAAATAGGACAAAATTCATCCAAAACGTCAAAAGCATTACAATGGGTGAACAAACTAATCACTTGCCTACTCTGACATATGTCTTCTATTTGCACAGTAGGTCAAAAAATCGAGTTTACATAACCACGGGATAGAATAAGTTAACATGGTATATGGACTGCTAGCCAGTCATGATTTCGGAGTCGAAAGGGACAAGAAAGGTTTCATTTTCCCAAAATTGAATCAAAATCACAAAATGGAACCAATTGATCAAACGTATGACTTGGTTTCTATTTCTAATTATTACCCTGTGAATTTTTATAGATTGTCATTGAATATGAAATAAGTTGTTGGGGGCCAAGGGTGTTATTTTTCTAAATCTCGGATGTCAAGTTTAAATGGGCAAATTACCTGACATTAATATAAATATTTTTAACCTACTCTTATATGTAACGTATACTTTTAGGGCGTACATTAGAATAGCCGAATTTAGATATTGAATTAAAAAGAACAATCAAAAACATAGTCCTGATTTTTTTATTTCGTGTCAGTTCATGCATATTGGCGAGGGTATGGATCTTAACTTGAGGGGATGTGTTGATACTGAAATTCAAAAACCCAAAGATATAGTGCATTAGATACATTATTAAGCGTTAATGTTCCTTTATTGCAGATAAAAGGCTCCTAATTTTATAATTGTTTAAAATTATTTAAATTTCTGACCCTTTTGAGTTTTAAATCATATAAAACGCACTGTTTATAATCTTTTTACAGAAATCAATCGTCTAAAGTACAATAACGATTTGGTTTAATACAGCATGTAAATCCTTCCTCATGATTACTTTAGTGTTAAACACAGCACAGGTCTTGAGACATTCTTCCTGGATAAATGGACTCGGTGGTGTCAGTTTAAAATTTTAGAGCACGTTCAACTCTTTTGCAACTTAACGGAAGAACATGTGTATGGAGGGATAACAACTCTGGTTTTTGTGATTTATGTAAGGATGAAGTTGAAGATGTATTCACATTTTTTTTAAGATGTCGTTCACTTGGTTATAGAGCTGAGTATTTTATTATTCCTTAGAACAAAGATTATGCGAAATGGGTCTTCCCTTTGTCTGGGATCTTTTATTCCATTACACCAATACCAAACTTTACTTATTTTTAGGAGGTGATTGCACCCAATTAATCCCTTCACTCTCTCCAAACTTGATGGTGCGCCTGATTTGTTTGAATACAACATGTCAAACAGATCTAAAAAAGCATGGAAAGGACGGCAAGCCTTCTTTCACTTTGCAATGTATGAAGTATTAATTTACATCCATTGTTGTTATTTGTGATTCGTTTTTGCATATGTATTTTGTCTTAAGTACTGAAGGCGCCTCCTTACTGCTCCGGTCTGAGTTGTTCGGCAAGTTGTTGTCGCTATAATAACACACCTCAATTGTCGTGTTTGTTATTATAATAACAACATTCACTTGAATTGCTTCCTCCGGAGGCAGTTGGCTCTCTTATTCATATCTTGTTTTATTAATTTTTACAGTATGTATTTGTCTTTGTTCATTTTGTATGATGCACCACCGGTTGGTGGGTGCCGCGTTTAAAAAAGCGTATTCCAATAAAATAAATAAAAAATAATCATCATAGTTTGTCCTGTCTATTTGTAGAAGGTGCAGAAATTGCTAAGTTAACTGAACTTAAATGACCGTGCATGTAATGATAATGTCTTGTGGTTTGCCACTATTTCGTTTAAATATTCAATCTAAGCGACATCACTTTCGCTTGAAGGGGCGGCGATCAATAATTCACGCTCTCCTATTTGGTCCGCATACTGTCATAACAACACATGTTTTCTTTATGGTATGGCCGCTCCACGTACTTACAAATCAATGCGAAGTTTCATGCGCTGTATATCGAGTTTTACCCCCCTTATATGTCGAGTTTACAGCAATGCCTATCCAGTTTGAACTCTAGGTGCCGAGTTTCATACATCATGTCCAGAATAAATTATGCCGAGTTTTAAAAACTGGACAGGATTTTTTTCAACATGTGCAAACTGGACATGATTTTTTTTTCTAACATGAGCAACTCAGACATGATTTTTTTTTCAACATGAGCCAACTCGACATGAATTTTTCTCAACATGAGCAAAATCGACATGATATTTTTACACATATACCCCAAAAATCTATCGAGTTTCCTCATGTTGTAGCAAAAAAATCATGTCGAGATTTTGAAACTGGAACATGAATGTTATGTCAACCTCACCATATAGAGAGCAAAAACTCGATGTATAGAGGGCAAACTGGACATATATCGCGGTAAACTTGACATATAAAAAATGCTGCACACTCGACATATGCGAGGAAAACTCGATACACAGCGCGTGAAACTCGACAATGCGCGGAAACTCGCCCATGAATTTTGATACGTGGAGCGTGCATACTTATGTTCATCATATGCTACTGGTTCCATATCATGAACGGATTAAATCTTCAGATGGCAATCGATCTTCTGGTGAAGCCATGCATATTATTGCCTCATCCCTTCCACATAAAAGCGGATATTGATATTTCTGATAAACGTGAACCTCTCAACACGAATGGAATCGTCGAAAACTTTATTGAACTGACACGAATAAAAAATCACACTTATTAGTGCACATTGTGATGAACACAAATTACTCATACATGTTATAATCCAGTTTTAATATCATGAAGTTTGATATGCATTGATTTCTCCTCTCTCTATATATATATCTGGTTCTAAATTCGATATTGTTAATTCATTTCATGATAATTTACTCTAGGCTACTCATAAATCATTTTGTCAGTTTAGTATTATGCGTATTGTACAGTGATCTATCAAGGGTCTAAGCGTAGGCTGCTCTTGTTTTAATTTTGGACTTGAGTTTGATCAATATTAACAGCTAAAATTATCCATCAAGATTGTCCCATTCTGAGTAGATTCACAGGCCCTAGCGTCAGTGGTGGATTTCAGCATTAAATAATGCAATAGGCCCAACACACGAGAACCCTTTAATTATTTTGCTCAACCATGTCGGAGAAATGACATTTTGGACAATTTAACCCATTTAACCCTCGTCTTACCAGTGGGCAAAAATTACTAAAGCTTTCGTAAAAAGCTTCCGGGTAATCATTTTCTAATCCTTTCCGGTCATTTTAGCGAAAAATGTGAAGGTAGCACCTTCACCGGGGTTAGGGTATATCGTCAAAGTCGAAGGGTAGGGGGTGGTTGCCACCCAAGAATATTTTATGGTACATTTTTTTTAAATTATTATGCACACTATCGCTCTTAAACTCTATATTTATGTAAAACTAATCAATTGCCATCATTTAGAGCTGAAAACTGCATGATCATCCGAATTTTCTATCAATTTTAGCGCAAAATCAGATTTTCGCCTATTTTCTACACTGTTAAAAATGTTCCTAATTTTACCAGACTTTACCTTTTAAATTACGGTAAACCACAATTATTCAATAATCTTCACGCTTTATTACCATGATTACCTACACCTAGCATAAAATTACAATTTGGAAGCAGAAAAATGTAAATAAACAGTGGCTAAAAATAATACTATACATTTTGAACAAAGGTAGTATTTATACGCTGACCGTTATTATATTTTCCGTAACATTACGTTCTTTTGTAACGTATTTGTTTTTAATGAAAGAATACGAACTATGAAAATCATCTTGCCTATAAAATGTGTTAAATAACGTCGTAAGTAACGTCGTTTAAAAAATGCAAAATCTTATTTTCCCTATCATTTTTTAAAAATAGTTTAAAAACTCTTTTCCTCCTTTTTGTATTATGTTTAGTTTAATTTGAAAAAAAAAGTATTCACACATATATATATATTTAATTTTAGCATCCGCTTTCAATAAAGTCATATAGTGTAGTGGATAAGGTTTAGGACTTGTAATCTTAAGGCCCTGGTTCGAATCTATGTAAGGTACATGTATTAAGTTTATTCATGTTATGATTAAGTAATTGGTGAGATTAATTACCATATAAAACAAAGTGTATAAACTAGTTTAAATCTTTATTTCTTAACGTTTTCCCTTTGTTTATTGCCTTTTTTTTCTCAAAATACGTAAATACAACGTTTGTATGATGCCATAGCTACAACGTGAAATTTTGGTCAGAGGATTGTAATAACGTTTTAATTCTTAATATTGTTTAAACAAGTCAAAAACCAACAATAACGTTGAAGCTGAGATTTTACGCCGTTATTTTACGTTCTCTGCAATAGTTTCGTATTTTTACGGCTCCAGTTATTTTACGTTCTGCATGTAGTGAGTCCCAGCTGCCAGTCAAATGCCTGTTTTTTACAGGTTTATTTTTAACAGTGTATGGTATGGTACCATTCGTACCAAAATCATAAGCATTAGGTGCTTTATAACGAATTCTCGGTGGGGAGGGGGGTTATTTCGGGTTAATACAAAATGATAGTTCTGACCTGTTGATTAAACCTAACAAAATTAAAATAAACACCCACCGTGATTAGCATAATATTGATGCAGTTTAAAGAAACAAATTGGAGATATTTTCTCATTGTAATTATGCATTAAAGCCAAAATGGGAAATGCGTTCTTTAGTGATTTTATCATTCGTGTATTCATAGTACTATCGAGTAACAGTAAAAGAGGGCATTAATAATAACATTATAACAACTTTTGATTTATTTAATTTCTTTGTCCCCTCCAAGAAAAGTGCATTAAAATGGCCAATTCATTGTAAACTTTAATGTACTCTCTGACGCGAATTATGACCAGATTAACAATTTTGACAAATAGGGTAATAGAGCTAATTTTCTCTATTTGTGGTAAACTTTAAAGCTGAGGATTGGAATATCGAATAATCAATACTCTAATTTACTGATGAATTTTCCTAAGGGATGTAAATTTAATGGATAACAATCAAATTGCTACATCACATTAATTTACAATCATAGTTTAATTTGATGTTTCTGACCATATTAACCATAAAACTTGAGATCCTTAGCCTAATGTGACTACAAAATGGGTAAATTGGAATACCTAGCACTGTATCCACCTAATTTTATTCTCTTGAAACACATATGTTCTTTATAAGTATTTTAGAAAGAGGCCATTATGTCTGCTTTACCATATTTGGACTTTTTACCTTTTTGGATATTTTGACTCCAAAATGTGTTCATTGAAATGGCTAGCACTCTATTTACTTAATCATTGTCCCTTCTAAAGTAAATGAATTATGTCCCCTTAAGGTATTTTGAGAAAAGAGTGTTTTGATGAATTTATCGGTTTTGGACAGATTTGAACTTGTTTGGCCATTTTGACCCTACAAATTGTCAATTGTTATGGCTAGCACTCTATTTAATTAATTTTAGTTCTTTAGGAAGTAATCTGTACATGTTCCCATTGAGATCGTTGAGAAAGGAAGGCATTATGACTCATTTATTGATTTTGGACAATTTTGCTGTTTTTTGGCCAATCTGACCCTAGAATAATGTAAATAGGAATGGCTATCCGGTCATTTGTGTTCCCTTGAGATGTACACCCACATTATCTGATGAAAATTTTGAGAAAATAAGGCAATATGATCGATTTACCTATTTTTTTACTATTTGGACCTTTTTTGGCCATTTTTTACCCCAAAATTAAAAAAAATTGAATGGCCAACACCCCATACGCTATTGTATGTCCCATGAGGAGGAGAATCCACATGGTTGGATGTTTGTAACAAATTACGCCGTCAAAACTTATTCTGAGCACTTTTGCCTTAATGGCCGGCCGTCTAGGAGGTGTGTCGAACCTCCACAGCATCAATAAAATTATGATGGAGTCTGGCCCAAACACCAGTGTCAGAAAGCTGGGTCCGCCTGCGGGCGCACCTTTTGCATGTGCCTTTTGTGCTGTGTATATTTTGAAGGTCACAGCTCTATAAGGTCATGTTAACACGCATATCATGTAGTTGACTTGTTAAAGCATTCGTGATTTGGCATAGCCATCATTCTGAATTAAATCTTTAAGAAATTCATGTATTTATTGATGAGCCTGCACAATTCGCGTGGGGTATTGGCTTCTGGTAATATATTTATTTGCATGCTCTGGGTTGTTTGTTAAAAAGAACCTCCTCGAATTTATCAAAAGGGTCAGCGGCACAGTTAATATAGGAACGCCCTCAGGATTTAAAAGTTGGGTAATCTGTGTGGTTTCAATCCTATAGGGTACTTTAGCCCGCTCCTAAAGAGGTTATTTGGCGGTGACGTCATGATCCCGTAATGATGTTACTTGTTCAGCAGAAATAAAATCAGAAACCGATGTTATTGCACCACATCATTGGATTTCATACGTGGATTGATTTCCAAGGTTGCACGAAACATTAACATTGAATTTACGGTACAGGACATCCATTAGATTCTTTTGTTCATAGCCAATCGATCAAAACAGGCACAGCCTACCTCTCTATATTGCGTACCATAATTAAAATGTACAGCTTTCCGTGTGGTTTTTATGGCTAATAGCATTAATTTCAATAACAATGTTCCACACCACCATAATACCAAGGGTGATATTATTTTTGTAACAAGTTACGGAGTCTCTCAATGTGGTACGTGCTATTTTGAGAGGTATAGGGTGTGCACTTGGTTTGGAGTTGTGGAAGCAGGTCCAATCGGCCACCCGACCCAATTTCGCCACAATGAAAAAAGTCAATTCGGCCACAAACGTAAGTCAATTCGGCCACACGAGAATATTGATAAAGTAGTCATGACAAACTGGTGAGTACGTGCCGATACTTTGGCATGGGTTATTGATAAGGGATTGCGGCTAATTATATTCGGATCGGGGAAAACGTGATTGTAATAATAAAACATAAAGAACTTGTGTGGGATTACACTGCCTCTACTGTGCGCATGGGGTTTTTACAATTGAGTATTGATAGTGGGCATCAGTATCGCCTGACCAGTTTTCAAAACAATTAATGCAATATTATTTCTCTTCGTTCCACAAGCACACCCACGCGGCTCATCAGCTAAATCGTATATTTTTTTGTAATACAAATCTCATTATCTCCTTTAAAGTGCAGTCGAAGTCCCCACCCTCCAAGAGATCGCGGAGTGATGAGGTCTTGCAGCGACATGAGGGTGGACATGAGATGAGGGTAAGAAAGTAGCCATGCAATGATAAAAGAACAACGTGCAGCCGGGGTTACCAAGGGCCTCGAGAATGACTGCAACTCCGAAAATCACATTTTTTTATTCGACGACGTACAATATATAAAAGACACCATTTGGGACAAAATGACTTTTTTGTGGTCATCTGAACCCTAAAATAGTTGTTTGAGCTCAAATGGGGTCATTTTATTTTAGTCGGTGCATATTTGACCCCGATTTTTAGTGTGTATACCATCATCTTATTCCTCAAATATCACCAACAATAATGTCCGCGGACAGACAGACTTGAAAATATTCTCTTTTTCGCGAAATGCAATTTTGAG
This sequence comes from Ophioderma brevispina, assembly GCA_023653785.1. Classification (NCBI taxonomy): domain Eukaryota; kingdom Metazoa; phylum Echinodermata; class Ophiuroidea; order Amphilepidida; family Ophiodermatidae; genus Ophioderma; species Ophioderma brevispina. The sequence continues at coordinate 58,808 of JAMKCH010072475.1, forward strand.
AAACGACATGGCGTATCACAAGTCGATGTTGCCGGAGACGGAAGTGGACACCGAAAAAAAATATTATGAGCATTTTTATGTGTTAGATAACCGAAACGGCCAGTATTAACTATACAAATCTTTTGTGCATTTTTGATCTTGAACCGGAAAATTGTGAGTTTTACATGTTCGTTCGTAAGTTGCTCAGAACAAAACTATAACATATTGAACCACCAAACTTCTTTTTTTTACACAGTCCGCGTCACCTGTGCAGGACCGACTTCGCGCGGTCATCATTGCGGAGCGGGAACGGAATACCATGGCGGCTAGAAAGCTGGAGTAGATGAGGTAAAACACACGTTATAAAAACAACTATTGAACACTATTAAATAAACCAAGCATGTAAGTTAAAACACACTATTCAAATTGAATACAATTTAGAAACTGAACACTAAGATTGTTTATTTTAGTAAAAATTGGGATAATATTGGTTTTTAAAAGCAATTGTGAGGCGTTGACCCGCTTAGAAATTCACCAAAATATCTGTGAAAATTGAGGGCAAAATAAGGCACTATGATCGATTTTACCTATTATTTACTATTTGACCTTTTTTGCCTGTTTTACCCCAAAATTAAAAAAATGAATGGCCAAACACCATACGCTATTGTATGTACCATGAGGAGGAGAATCACATGGTTGGATGTTTGTACAATACGCCCGTCAAAACGTAGCTGAGCACTTTTGGCCTTAATGCCGGCCGTCTAGGAGGTGGGTTCGAACCTCCACAGCATCAATAAAATTATGAGGGAGTCTGTCCCAACAACACACCAGTGTCAGAAAAAGCGGGGTCCGCCTCGGCGCACCTTTTGCATGTGCATTTTGTGCTGTTGTATATTTTGAAGGTCACAGATCTTATAAGGGTCATGTTAACACGCATATCATGAAAATGCGTATACCACAAAGTCGATGTTGCCGGAGACGGAAGTGGACAACCGAAAAAAATCTTATGAAGCATTTTATGTGTTTATACCGAAAACTGCAGAGTCAGTACTCTTAATAGACAAATCTTTGTGCATTTTTGATCTTAACCGTAAAATGGGCGATTTTACATGTTCGTTCGTAAGTTGCTCAGAACCAAAAACTTATAACATATTGAAATCACTTCTTTTTTTTACAGTCGCAGTCACTGTGTGCCGGATCCAGCACTTCGCGCGGTCATCATTGCGGAGCGGGAACGGAATACCATGGCGGCTAGAAGACTGAGAGTAGATGAGTGAGGTACAAACACACGTTTAAAAACATACTTGAAACTATTAAATTAAACACCAAAGCACTTGTAGTTAAACACTACTATTCAAATCTGAATACAATTTAGAAACACCTGAACACTAAGATGTTTCTTTAGTAACAATTTGGTAATCTTGGTTTAAAAACGCATTGAGGCGTTGACGTTAGAAATACACATCGCTTGATTTAAAATTGAAAAAAAAAAAATGAATTTCAATACTTGGTAGTCATTTATCGGAGCAGTTGTCTAATACAATACCCACCTTTTGACCAAAAAGTTGGTATTATTTTGTTTTGTTTAAACGCGTCAGGCGCCTTATTAAAAACTGGACAAAAACCTCAAATTTACCGGGAATGTTAACAACAGGAAATAGACATTCACTTTATGTAATCAGCTTCAAAGAATCGAACAGAGCAAGGTGCTTATCCCCCCTATCCTGTGGGCCCTCAACACTAGGTACACTTAAAGATCACTATCAGTGATTTGAAAAATATTTGAAAATTGCAGGAAGGAAGGAATAGCTTCAAGTGAAGGATAATCTGTAGATAGAATTCTCATAAGGTACCTTTTCCAGTGTAGGGTAGAATGGACAGAGAAAAGGAAGAAAACGGTGGTGTTCCAAGATACGATTCTCCCATTCAATAGTGTTGTAGTAAGTGTCCGTTCGAGACAGTAATGACTAAAATCTCCGATTCTGTCCTTATTAGGTTGTTCTGGTCTTATCATGCAGGGTTGTTAGGATACCGGTACTTGTTACAACATGCAAAAATCTGATTTTTGAGTGATTTTTTCGCATTGCGATTTAGAAAAATCACTGATAGTGTCTGTAATTTATCCCCAATGTCAAACAAAATTCCACATAAATTGCATGTTATTGTTGTCGATCCACCTTTAATCCCATTATGAAATCCCGTATGAAACGTTATAGACAGGGACGGGCTTTTAACCGCACTGGCAGTGCAGTAAAAGTAGGCCTATGACGATGCATTATTTTAATTAAATTGCTATTGTGGTTTTTTTTCATAATTTCCCCTATGCTATGCATTTTCGTGGCTAGAGATTCACACAATTTCCTACATGCAGTAAGTAGGAAGCGGGCAGGATGTCAGTATTTGAAGTTTTGAAGCAGCGGAATTGAACCCCCATAAGCAAGTAAGGTGAGTGCTATTTCCATGCTCTATGCGATACTTTTCGATTCCCGGTGTTTTGTGTTGTTAACCTATGGGGGTAGTAGAGCAAAAGGACACCGATGTTGATGTTGGGACGTTATGGCACTATGGCTAAAATTACAAATCCCATGGCGCAGTCAATAGTGTCATTCACCATTGTTATGGAGGCAATACACCCCCTGTAATTCAGTAAGATTTATGATACCCGGGACATGCATGGTCAGCGGTTGTTAACCTGTGCCCATCTAAGGCTACTGAACTGTGCCTTGGTAGATTAGCATGCTTTACTGCATATGTGACATGAATTAATTTTATGCGGCATTATAATTCAGTGCTCTTGGAAAAGGTGGTATGCACGGCGCACCTCATGACACATTTTTCAGTGCAGCAAGGAACATGACGCCATATGGAATTATGACTAAAACATCCATTGTAGGACAATACAATGATGCTAAACAAAGCAAACCGGTAATGGGCGAAATGCATGAAATGCGGGCAAAGGGAATTCGTTCAAAGTATTAGTGTTTCACGTTTTTTTCTAAAAATAGACGGTAGCACCTGCCAAGAGAGCGCAGAGTGATGTGGACTATGACGGAGTGGACAGCACCTGCGAAGAGATTACGGGATGTAGATGATCTGAATAATGAGGACACTGTTGAGGTAAAGATTATTCTTTTTCTTGCCAATTAAAAGCTGTGTCCATATTTTCAGCCTTTTTTCAACCAAGAAGTGTTAAACGACTATTTTACGACGCACTGTCATAGGCCCTAATTGTCATTCTTCCAGCTTATTCCAGAAAGACTTGTAACCAGGCAAACACTATGGTGTGCTTTTTAACACATTCGGAATATTTTAAATATTTTGACCCCTGTATAACCTTGAAACCAAAGCTGGGGTCCATTAAGAGGAGTTGGCAAGTGCTTCCATCAATTTTATGGATTATCAATGTCTAAAGTACTTGTGTGCAAAAATTCACAATTTTATCCGGATGCGCACACTCTTATTCAGTACAGTCCCCTGCTAAAAATGTGTTAATGATAAATATCGTATATAGCGTAGGCCTTAATCGTTCGCTTAAGCTTATAATTGGTTTACAATTTATCTTATCTGCAGGTTGGTGTTCCTGTACATGAGAGCACCAGGACGTCTGAAGTGGCCACCCCGACGGACAAATAACCCGCCCGCCTCTTGGATCGAATTCCCTTGGATCTATGCCCCGGCTGTCTCCTTATCCCCGTGCATGTGAAGCAAATGAGTCGCCCCGTCTCCCAGTTTTGTCGCCACACCCCCCATGTCAAGCTGTCCATCCACATCCACGTCCACCTTCACCAACGTCGAGTTCCAATGATGATGACGATGACGACGAGAGGAATGTTGCAGCTGATATCCCGTACCAAGCCGTGGAACCGGTTGAAGAGGCGTCAGTTGATGATGTAACGGTAGGGGACATCAATGTCGGTATAGATGAAGTGACGTACAGGCTTGCTGGGACCACGGAGAGGGGGAAGCCTCAGCTGGTCGACAGTATTGGCTACACATACGTCATCAAGGGTAATAGACCCACCGTTACTTATTGGAGGTGAGTGAATTATTCTGGCCCGTATTAACAAAAGAGGACTAAAATTAGTCCAGGAATAAATCGTTCACTAGGTTATCTGCAATGAACCTTTCGTATATATACATGTGTTATATAAAATCAGAAAGTTACCTAAAATAATTACGAAACTTCAGCTTTTAATATTTCCTTATGAAAATATAATTAAAAGCCGTTAAATGAAATGAATGATGGCAAAAGAAAAATAGTCCAGTCCTTGTTGTAAGGCTAAAACAACAAGAGTCGATTGGGAAATTTAGAGTTTAGTAGAATCATTTGTAATGATGAACATCAATGCGTGTACACTCTTCATGGCCTGAGTGATTAACATGTAAATCTTTACAATATCATCTTCAATTTGTTTTGTTATAGTTCTGAAAGTGCGTTCTGAAGATATTACAGAAATGTATTGGTTACTGGTACCAATTTCCGATTTCATACGTATTACATAACAACCCATGCAGCCCCTGGGTTGCGGTGCCTTTTTCCGTAATCAATGCTAAAGAAATCAAGAAAAACTCATAACTCTTTCGCACCCGAATTAATTCATTTTTGAACTGTCACCTAAAGATATGTCTAGATCTCTCAGCATAACAATTCACATGCATTCTCCATGTCAAAACTCCTTGCTTGAAGTTGTAAAGGACATTAAAAAAACTTCTAAACGATACCAAACTTCGATCATCTTTTGAATTCTTCCATATTTGAGATACCAAAATATTATGTGAATGTATTTTCAAGTATATTTGCAAGAAACGCTCAGGCGTTCTATGGGTGTGGAAGGATTAATATGAAACGCAGGTCGCATTTCAAGGTTAATCAGCTAAAAGTTAAAAATATTTAAATATTGTTGACAAAGTAATCCTTATAAAATACTGCATTCTGACGAATATTAATAAAGTGACCTCAATGTTATCATCGTTCTAATGTCTTCTTTAGATGCAGTATTCGCGACGATAGACCAGGCAAACTGGCTTGTTCTGCGACTGTTATCGAGCGAGGTGGACTATACAGACGAGGACGTCACCAACACAACCATGAAGGGAAGCCTGGCCACGACATCGCCGCCGAAATCGTCGATAAAGTCAAAGCAATTGCAGTGGAGAATGTGTTCCGTCCTGCGACCCAAATCGTCGAAGCGGTTATGCTTGACAGTGTTGGGGACTTCCCTCTGGCAGGCTTACCAAAACTAACACATCTGGCTAGACGGGCGAACAGGGCAAGGCAGAAGAACCGACCTGAGGATCCAACGGATTTAGATTTTGTTGTTTCCCAACAATTCTTGCCAGAAGGTAACTTGAACAATATATTCCGAAATGTTTTCTTTTTATTTTACCATCTATATAATGTAAGACCATCTTTCTTTGATTAACACATATGTTCATCAAAATTGGCGATCTCAAACATGCGTCTGATTTGGCACATACAATGATGAATAAATCAACAACATGTGTGCAAAGAACATAGTCTGATATAATGGCGACTTTCCGTCCTCAATGTTAATTAGCGTTGAATATTGGAGGTGATCGAGTTTGAAATTGCAAACGACAGTGAATATTCACGACAGTATATCAGAAGGAATATTTGTTATATTTGAATTGGAAACATTAAATCTTGTAAGGTCTACAATCCTATATAGGTTAACATTGTTAAACAAACATTTCTATACTGATCTAGACTGATCATGGAAAGCATTTTATCCTGTAACAGGGTTCCTTCAGGGGGATGTGCCACGGGACGGTCAACGCCACCTGATCTTTGCAACCGATGATCAACTGAAATTGCTGGCAAGGTGTAGACGTTGGTATATTGATGGAACTTTCAAAGTCGTAGGGAAGCCCTTCTACCAACTTCTATCCATTCACGGCTTCTTGAAGAAGGACGACATGATGAAACAGGTGATTAGTGCAAATTTTTTTCCATAAATTGTGAAAGTGGTCAGTCGATGTTCCTGCACATTTGTACTTAAAAGATTCCTTCAACAGCCTTAAACTAGTTCACGCTATGAATTATTTTAATAAAAAGTCATAAAAAGGAAAATCATTGAAAGTATTGAACATTTTAGACAGCGCCATTTAGAAAGGGTTTCTATGGGTAAAATATTTAAATGATGCTAACACGGATAACTAAGTTACAATTTGCAGTCTTAAGGAGAGGAAAATTTGGTCTTGATAACACAGTAGTGACAGAAAATGGCCTCTAAAGAACAACTTCCTAGCATCTCCTTAGAAGACTTACAACAGAATCATTTGCTGGAATACTGAAGATCAGATTGAAGACCAAACTTTGATTATATGGTTATGGTAAAATTTGATTACACATGTACGTTATACTGCCACATTTTCGTTATGATAACGAATGATTATACCCTTCATTAATTCCAGGTACCACTGTGCTTCGTCCTCATGTCAAGCAGATCAAAGGAAGACTACATTAGTGTGTTCAGGAAGATCAACGACCTGCTGCTCAATGTGTCACAGGTAAGCTAATGTTGTTAAATGTAAAATTGGATAGTATGAACACCATATAACGTAGTGGAAAAAATATTCAGTGGAGAAACCAACAAATCGAAGAGCACGAACTGCTGATACTTATCACGATCTTATGTTATTTACATTAATTCAAATGGTCATAGAACAGCGCCAACCAATTACAGATCAGGGCTCTGTTTGTCTGTCTGGCAGCAACTGAAGGAAATTTCAAGGAACGTTTCGCACCAAGACCTCGTGCCACCTGATCTTTCGCTCCAAGACCTAAACTACATACTAGTAGCATTACCCAGGATTAACATATATATAATACTATTTAAATTTAAAATCGGTATGAGCGAACAATCAATTTTCTGCATGTATCATAGTTGCCGTCAACATCTTGGTCTATTCTATTAGGCCCCAGTTCACTGTGCTTATTCTGCTGCACTCTAATACCGATATAGCACTCCCCATCTCAAACGTTATTTTATACGCTGATATTATAGACATTATTGACACTCACTTTCGGTAACCCCCGGTTCTGTCCGGTCTTGTTTTGTCATTAAGTTATTATGAATTTCTATAATCGTTAGTGTTTAAATGACAAAGTCTTAACTGTAATACAACTCATGTAATATATATACACTGTTAGAACAAAATTAATCAAGTTGTTTAAAATTTTAAACAAACACTGTTTACCCTGGTCATCGCTCAACCTTGTTTAAAAATTGTTTAAGCATGAGTTGTTTAAATATTTTAAACAAGTTGTTTAATTTGACTTTTAAACAAGGTTGAGCGATGACCAGGGTAAACAGCAGTTGGTTAAAGATTGCGAGTTGTTTAAAAAATATTTAAAACAGTATACAACCTTGTTTAAGACAACATATTATAACAACAAATTAAACAATGTTGTTTAAAACTTAAACAACAGCACTTTAAACAACCCTCTTTTTAAACAGCAAAATTTTAAACAGTGTTCTAACAGTGTAATTATTATAGATTTGAATTTGGATGTAGATTGTTTTCATTATTGTGTATTGCATATACAATGTATATCATTCTTTTGTCTAAACACTATAATTCGATTATATTATTATATTGTCATTATTGTATAATCATGGAAGATGAGGTGTGAATAAAATAATGTCTAATGTCTAACCTCATTGCGGATACAGATTCAGTTCACTGATATTACATATTATTTTTAAAGCATCTAATTTAGATTATCTAAGGTATATATATTCCCGAATACGTATATATGAATTCAAACAAATCGCACTAACATAATACGAATACAATTACTTCAGAATATGTGCACTGAAGCCTTTGCATTTTCTCTGCAGGATCCGATCGGTGTTAGAGAGATGATGCTCGACTTCGAGGCAGCGACGTGGTCAACAGTTAAACTGCTGGGATGCGTCTACCACTGGAAGCAGGCGGTGTGGCGGAAGATCCAGGAAGTCGGCCTGCAGAGAGCGTATGGGGCGCGTGGGGACCTCTACCGCTTGCTCTCCAAGGTGATGGCGCTGCCGTACCTGCTGCAAGAGCACATTCCAGCAGCTTTTGACTACCTACGTGGTAAAGCCGGACCTTCAAGAGAGCTTGCTGAGGTAAGATTTAGAAGACATGCGGTTTATTGTTACCATGCAGTTAGTTATGTTCGCAGACAGTTCCGTACTAAATGACACATAGGCGAGCCTTTTCATGAAATACGACCCGGAAATATGTGAATTTCCATAAATATGCATATACAGTATAACGCAGAACTTTTCGAACTGCGCCACGAAGCCATTTTGTGCTGCCCCGCGAGACCGAAATAGTATAATCGACCAACAAATTTTGCAAAATTCATGTTCATTCAACAATCGGCACCCATATGTATTTCTCCTTTTTATGACAAAAAATGGCGAAAAAATGCAATTTGTTTGAATATAATTTTCAGAAAGAAAATGAGCGACCCGCACATGAACGTTCAACATCGGCATTTTTAAATGATGTAAAATGAATATTTACCTCCCTACGCACACTGATACACCAACTTGTTCTAAATAAAATACTCAGATGTGACTAACGTGACTAACCAAAGTTGAAAGGGAGCAAGTTATGAATTTCAGCTAATTGTCAGGATGAATTATTCCCGGGAATTATTTGGCTTTCTTAACATGCTTAAATAGATATGGGAATAATTTTCGTCTAGCTTGCTGGTAATATTTAACTTGTTTTCTACTTATTATTGTTATCTGATATTTGCTTTACATGTCTTTGACTACATCGACGCTACTTGGGTTGGTAGCCAAGCAAGATGGAAACCCCTGTGCTGGTCAGTCTTCAAGCAATCCGTGCGCACGAACAACGACCTGGAGGGTTGGCATCACGCCCTGACCAACAAGGCCCCACAAGGCAACCTTTCCCTCTACAAGTTGGTACCGTTGCTATACGACGAGGCCAAGCTGGTCCGTATCCAGATGACTTTGGTGAGCGAGAAGAAGCTGTGTCGGTACCAGAGGAGACGCTACAAAGACCTCCATGGCCGTCTCAAGAAGCTGTGGACGAAGCTGGACAACAAAGAGAAGACACCCATGGAGGTCCTTGACGCAGCCGCCCATCTGTATGGCAACCTACCAGTTACAGACCACTGAGCTGGCGACTGGAGACAACGGCTCTTTTCAGAGCCATAAGTAGGCCATTTTTTTCAAAACCACTGTCAAACAAAAACGTTTATGAAATCAAAATGTTAAAATTCTAGATTCCAAAACCACTTTGAGTTTATTTCTTTTAAATGAATTCATTTATATCTTTACTTTGGACATTTTCAATTAAAAAAAACCAACCGACAAACTGAAGCTGACTTTAATTAAAATATAAACACACAAAAATAATAATAATTGGAAAATGTTGTGAAAATGTGTGTTAAAATGTTAGATTCCGGAACTGTTATGAGACATTTTTCTTTAATTCATTTCGTTAGATTTTGTTTGAAGTTTGGACATATTGGAACTGAAGAAAACAATCGATTTTTTCAAACCAATCATTTAAAGAGTTTAGTTTAATTCTTTAAAAAATGTTTTATTTCTTTCCAAGATTTTGTTTGATTTTTGGATATATTCAAATTAAAACATTGTCACAAGAAACGTTTATGAAATCAAAATGTTCAAATTCTAGATTCCAAAAACGCTTTGAGTTAATTTCTTTTAATTGCATTCAATTATGTAGTTTTACTTTGGACATTTTAAAATAAAAAACCAATCAATAAACTGAGGCTGCCTTAATTAAAATATAAACACACAAAAATAATAATAATTGGAAAATGTTGTGAAAATGTATGTTAAAGTGTTAGATTCTGGAACTGTTTTTATTTATTTTACTTTAATTCATTTCGTTAGATTTTGTTTGTACTTTGGACATATTGGAGTTGAACAAAACAATCAATTTTGTTCCAAAACAATCATTTAAAGAGTTTAGTTTAATTCTTTAAAAAATGTTTTATTTCTTTCCAAAATTTTGTTTGATTTTTTGATATATTCAAATTAAAACATTGTCACAAGAAACGTTTATGAAATCAAAATATTCAAATTATAGATTCCAAATCCACTTTGAGTTAATTTCTTTTAATTGCATTCAATTATATAGTTTTACTTTGGACATTTTCAAATAAAAAAAACAGCCAGCAAACTGAGGCTGTAACCACACAAAAATAATAATTGGAAAATGTTGTGAAAATGTGTGTTAAAATGTTAGATTCTGGAACTGTTTTTAGTTATTTTTCTTTAATTCATTTCGTTAGATTTTGTTTGAACTTTGGACATATTGGAATTGAACAAAACAATCGATTTTTTTCCAAAACAATCATTTAGTGAGTTAGTTTATTTCTTTTAAAAAATGTTTTATTTCTTTCCATGATTTTTGATATATTCAAATTGTGGGATCCATAGCGAGTTGGCTCCACGTGCCGGATCCTGGGTAACGCTAAACGCTCGCTGAAATTTGTTTATCTAAAAGGAAAACGTAACTAATCTATCAAAATTAATGTTTATAAATAAAGGCAAATAAATCAAAAGATGCTACTCTGTCTGGATTACATGTTCAGGCGAAGGCAGAATCTCATTCAACGGGATTCACACGCACACGCTTGAGTATAACATTATGGAGACTTCGATTTGCGATCATACTTGGAGGGTGTTCATTTTGTATTCCAGAGAAACGCTTTTCAATACGGAATAAAGACTAATCTCGTTGTAACAGCCAAACGGCACAATTCTTCTCGTATGCAAACGGTTTTCCCTGGAATACGCGTCCGTCCATCTATCCATGTGCTTTATTCATTATGGGCCTATAGGCATGGGCTTGATTACGCCGCAATATTCAGCGACCTCTCGAAGTGTAACTTGCCGTTTTAGATGAATTTAACTAATTTTGATTCTGAATCCCCAAATGATAATGTGAGCTAGATCGTATACTAATACTTTCTGCATCGCAGTCTCGATACACCAAAAATAAGCGTTTCACAACATTAGTGCTGATAGGCTGTGCGCTACGACAAATCTGGAAATTGAAGTGGATCCTGATTTGTGATGACCCCTCGGTGACAATTTTATATCAGATGTTGATGATGTTGATGTGTCCCGGAACTCGACAGACTAAATTTAGAATATTACATCACACTAATTTTAAATGCCCTACATTTGCTTTACAGTGGTCAAGTACAGTCTTGTCCTTGTAAAACGTCAATTGGCCAGTGGCAAGACTTCTGATCCATATTTACGAAAATGGAGTAGCCTATAAACGATAAGCAACACCTTTCGTCAAACGCACTTCACGTTAGTTTTGTTTTTTTTTAAATACGGACCGTGTTAAGAGATACAGATATTTAGTGCAAACATGAGCGGACGAAAAGCAGCACCCTGTTTTGCGGCGAGCGGAACTTTTTGATTAGGGTCGGTCGGTCGGGCGATTTTTTACTTTTTAAATTTTTTTTTCTTTTCTGAGCTCAAAATTGGCCTCAAAATAGGCCCCAAAATCTTTTACAATAAATTTCTTTTACAAATTTTGCCAAATTGATCAATTTGGGCTAAAAACAGACTGATTTTAGATTTTTTTGGAAAAACTAAAAAAAAACCAAAAAAAAAAAAAAACTGAAAATCGGGTCGGTCGTACGTAAAACAGGGTTTGTTATTTTCGTCGCCTTAAGAAATATTATATAAACCATTATAAGATATTCGGCTGTTAAGAAGTTGTGCGAGATTTGTAGATGAGAAATAAACTTTGTAACTCAAATTTCAACATGTTTGGATAATCTATATTAAATATTCTGTATATAGCCCTCATCGTTTGTTTTGTGGTTTAGTGCGTTTATAAAATTAAATGGCTTCCACAATCATCTTTCCATTTTGGTGTATACCTTTTCAGTAAATTGTAAAGGCCATATTATCACTTTTTGAAGAGCGCCCCCCATTTCAAAATTGATATTTTTGCACAGTTACTTTGGTAATTGTCTAGGGAAACTATCCCTGCGACGAGATGCCTAAAAATGCGTATTTATACATAAATAGAGCGATTTTGTAATTAGAATTGGGATCCCAGATTGGACTTACGGCAGAGCTGGAATTGCTAACTTTATGTCCATCCATGATGAAATGTGGCATCTCCGAGAAAATAACCTCTAACTTGGCTTGCCTGAAACTATTACAACCACTAATGGATGACGTAGACACGAATTGCGCTATTTCCCGGCTTTTTCCACATTTGAATGCCGTTTCCAGCAGCCGTTTTGTATTATTAATCGGGGATCCCCGATAATAATTATTCTAGGTACAAATTCCTTCGTTTGTGACACATAGACATTTTTCGAGCTAACCATTCACCGGTATAGTTTACGAGCAGTTACCAATGCAATCGTGGACAAATCTCCACTTTTTGAAAAATTGGGGCGCTCTTCAAAAAATGTGCTAATATTGACTTTAATGATATCCGTGTGAAACTATGAGAGAAGTGAATGGTAACATATCGAAAGCGAACCCCATCACACAAGCTTTTAGATTTCCGCCCGTAACCACAAACGCTACACAAAAAATACACAGAATCAAGAGTGCCATGCCCGTGTGTAGACGACTTTCCATTACCCATAATACTGCTGAAAGGTTAGTGACTGCACATTATTATCACTACTATTATCCGATACCGGCACATTTCTGCTTTCACGGACGGTCGGTGAATTTTTTTCGTAGCGTTTGTGTGTAACTGGCGATCATCTAAACTTCCAAGATTAGCGTGGTTATAACCATAACTGCCTCACATTGATAAGTTTACATAGTCGAAGTTCAGTGCAAGCATGACACCTAATTCAATGGTTTATTATTATTCTGGGAACAATTTCATTTCGTGTGTGGCCGAATTGACTTACGTTTGTGGCCGAATTGACTTTTTTCATTATGGCCGAATTGGTCGTGTGGCCGAATTGACTGGCATTCCCGGGGTATATTGTGGCATTCTGAAAATTATTCCTGCCTTGACACTGGATACACGTACAGCTCATAATTTTTTCTAAAGTAAATCCAGAGAGGGCTTGATATTTCTGTTGTGTTTAGCCACTAAGTGGAGCCCTTGATGCCTTCGGTAATATAATATGTTGTTCATACTACGTTCAAGGCCTTCATTTGTATTCAAGCGGTTGAGATTTGCAAATTTGGTTGAAAGTCTATTGTCCTTCGTTTTATTTGCGCTTCATTTGTGATGGGTTTGTCACCATCTCTACCTTCCCAAGGTGCAATTGCTTAATACGGGCAAAACATTATTGTTTTTATAATATATGCATCGGCATTATACAATTTTTCATGTTCTTAAACAAAATGCTGATTGGTGCAATATTTGGGCACATATTTTTCCAAGTGTTAGTCCTTTAAATCACTTTCTTGTGTCTGGTTTAACATGTATGAGTTATGTAATGAGTACCAATTGTATGAGAATTTTTTAATGCATATTTGGGTTCCATTTGATTTGCATAAAAACTTTTGGGTTTTTGGGTTCAGTTTTTACCATGGGTTGAATTGCCCAATTTTTGCTTGCGTAGCGTGTTTTTTTGTGGGGCCGCCAGCTATAGCTGGTCAGACCACTTCGCAATCCGTTGTGCGTGTGTATGTGTGGATGTGTTGTGTGTATGTGTGTGTCACAATTGTTAATTTTTTTTTTAAATTGACCTCAAATTGAAAAGTTAACTTCAATTGGAACCAAACTTCTGTCATAGGTGCATAAAAGAAAAAATGGATCCCTCATAGGTTGATGAGGTCAAAGGTCAGGTTTGAAAGGTGAAAGGTCATGTGAGTCCAATTGAAAAATGGGCTTAAAATGTAAATTGATCTAAATGAAACTGAAGTTCAATTGTAACCAACCTTTTGTCCATAGGTGCACCATGCGATCCTCTATGTGATGAGATCAAAGGTCACGTGCCAGGGTCCAAGGTCAGGGGCGGCCCCAGCTTATATTCTTTGAATATAGCGAGCGCGAAAGCCGGAACCGCGAAATTCTAGTTGTTTTATTTGCATATGGGTGGGTTTATGTTTACTATTTTATCACCTTTAAGAAACCCTGGTATAAGTCTTTCCTTTAATGGACCTGCCCAATCTTTGTTTTATGCAAATCCGCCACAAACTGCTTTTATTTGGATTCCCTTAATCATAAACTGTATGTTGGTGCCTTCTCCCCAGTAAGAAGCTATTTGTTTTTTTTTGTGTTGTTCTAATGTGGGAGGCGTTAGGCAAAGTCATGTGTTAATTTAGGAACTCTCATCAAACCTAACTAATGCTCTGGTAGATTTGTAGATTTTGTTATACAGGCGGATTGAAGTAATTAAAATTCCATGCTTGGTCTCTCTTGATACCCCCCCCCCCCCGGGGAGGTGGGGGGGGGGGTTGGTCAAGTTTTGGGCTCAGAAACTTTGTTGTTGGCACCAGGCCTCGCAGATTATGCCTCTATGTTATTATTAGAGTACTTATCAATTTGGCTGACAAATACGGATATTTAAAGGTATTTTCATTTATTTTATTCAGGCCATCCCAGGGTCATTTGAAACTTCAGTTTTCTTGTCACGCAGTTTCAGTTTATTGCATTAATTCAATTATTAATATTGAACTTTATCTTTAGATCCGATTTCCTCGCCTTAGAGGTACTGACTTCCAGTTCAACAGTTTTATGTTATATTCAAACAATTGTCTAGGCCGCCCTTGAGGTATTTGACTTTAGGAGCCCTTTAACTGAGTTTGAACACAATTTTAATCCGATATGTCAAATTGATCCCGGCCCCCGGCGGGTTCCGGGGAAGATTGGCCCGTGTAGTCCTGCATGTCGTAAGAGGCGACTTAATAGGGGCCCCCTGCGGGTTCGGGGTGAAGAAATTGATCCGCTGTGTTTCCCTGCAGTCGTTAAGAGGACGACTAAATGGGACATATCGTCTCAAATTTGAACATGACCTGCTTGCTCCAACATTGATATGTTGAACGTTGTATATGCAGTGAAACCGTTTTAGATCATCTGAGATTGTTTTTTTTTTTTTTGTAATTTGTGTTATTGATGAAATTGTTTGTTTGGTTTTTTGTTTGTTTAATTGTTAGAATTATGATCATCCTGTACCCATTTTAATTCTGTGTTATGATAGCTTAAACATATACCTGGTTTTTGATAAATAATGGGGTTTAATTTAAGCTTGAACCCCTAACAGAAATTTTGGTATGGGATGTGTTTTGTATTATTGTTGTAAAATTCCCTGCGGGTTCGGGGTTAAGGAATTGGCCCTATGTGGTTCCCTGCATGTCGTAAAAGGCGACTATAAAAGGGACAACTGGTTTGCCGTGAGTTGCGACTCGTGTCGGTAGGAGGAGAGGATTCTGGCAGTTGAGGGAGAAGGCATGTGCTGCGGTTGCAGTGGATCCAACACACTGCTTCGGCCTCACAATATCCTAGACGAGAGGTTGTTTTAGTCCTGGATTCAACCAACCGGATGGTGGCCGTTCTTGCCTCTAAGACCTCATTATGTAGATTGTTTATGGAGACATATGGGTTACTAGGTACCCTTGTTACGTAATTGGCGTATGGGCCTTTCGCAGGCGGCCTGCTAAAAGGTCAATTGAGGAGGCGCCTTTTTTTTTTTTTAGTTTCCTTGAGTAAATCTCTGGGGTATCCTTGGCAAAAGTGAGTGCTGATTGCCACTTACTGATTGTGTCCCCTGGTGGGCTTCCGTGGTGGGTGGGGAGCCCCTCTGGAGATGAACTCAATAATTTTCATATGAATTCTCAAACAACAAACCTTAACAAAAAAATCCTGTTAACGTTAAAAAGAGATTGTGATCCGGATTCTGTAGTTGATGATTATGGCCTCACTTTTTAGTGAATGAAGGCATTGATGATAACCATTCCCTATTCAAAGAATCTTTCACCTTTTGCTGTAAGCAAGGGTAATTGAAGGCAGTGCTGGCAATGTGAGAATATAGAAACTAAGGTTCGGGGGTAGGGATATTTTGGTGGAGTTGACCGGAAGAGCAGTCGGTAACTCAAATGACTACCATTGCTTGCCCAAGTTCCAGTTAGAGTCCTCCTCATAGAACTCTTAACTCTAAGACGGGTGAATTAAATGTATGATATTAAAGAATTGTTTTGATATGAAATTTTGAGTGGGTTGGCATCTCTAAATGTCACCCATATTCATAGAATAGATACAGAGAGGTGTAAATAAAAAAAATCATGACGGGTAGTTTATACTTTTACCTTCAATGCGCAACTTTACCAAGTCAGTTAACATGGGTTACCTCAGGTGTGCGAAAGTAGAGGATTACACCCTAGTCCTACAAGATGTTTTAAATGTCAACGTTTTCATGGACTGTTTAAGACGTATTGTTAGAAGGTCAGAAGTGTGTGAAAAGGTGTGGCAAAGCGGGCCACATGATCAAAAATGTAAGGAACCTGCGAAATGTGTGAATTGCAGCACTGGTAATCACTCGGCAAATTCTAGCTCCTGTCCTGTAAATGGGGTAGAGGTAGAAAAAAAGAAATTCCAAGAAATCAAGTGACAGGTAACATGACTTTTATTAAAAGGCCAGAGCTACTGCTTCGTTCTCAGGTTACTGGATCAAAAGATTTATGCTGATGTTGTGAAAAGTGGGCAGAAATCACAATTTTTCTAAGGACATCTTTTTCCCAACCAGATCTTGTTTGGCCTAAGATTTTGCCAATCCTCAACAGATGTAGAAATTGTAGGAAAAAGACAGTGTAAAGATATTGGGCAACTAAGGATGACTTTGCCAGTGCTAGTAGATTTAGTCTCCTAGAGGATCCTGTTAAGAAAAAACAATCCAAGCTTCATCTAAAGGTGATCAGACTGTTCAGGCATCCTATAAACTCGAAAGTCGATCTGTAGAAAAGAAAGAGACTACAAAATAAAAACTGGAGGGACTGATAAAGGTCAACCTAGTTATCACAACCAAAGAAACTAGGTAATCCCAATCAATTAAACCCACCTAATTCTGATTCGTCAAGAACTAGGTAATACCTAAACATTCTAAATCATTAAGGAATTCACAGGGATCAAACGGATCCTATTCAGGCTTTATAACAAGTGGATTGCTTTTGTCAGGTGTGCGGATAGGGCATGGACTTATTGTCCTGAAACAACTGACACAATTAAGTGATGGTAGGAAGAGGTCCTCCTAATCTGTTAAAAAGTGACACATTCTATCAAATGTGCATCTGCAATGGAATGCAGAGGGCTTTAGACCAATTATGAAGAAGAGACAGTTAAAGCCTTTAATAACAACTGACCATACCCATCTATTCTTTGTTCTTCAAGAAACTCGTCTTAAAGACAGTGATTCATAATAAAGTTGTTTAGGGTA
>JAMKCH010072476.1:0-133371 GCA_023653785.1 Ophioderma brevispina
AAACTAGAATCTTAAGTAGATTAAATTTTTTGTAGTGTTCATTGTTTATTCCCGTATTAATTAGTCTCTAAGGGAGGACAGAGGGAGGTATCTCCGTTCAGAGGGAAGGGGTAACTTTTTCAGGGAGGGATTTGCGGCGCCGATTCCGAACTTGGGGACCTGGGACCTGATCTTCATTATTTTCATTTCTCTAAGTAGGCTATATACGCCCTTAGGAACTCAGTGAAATTTCAGAAATTTGCAGGCGCCAGGAACGAAAATTTGGCTAAAATTTAGCTTCTTAGGGACCTGATTTCATTATTTTCATTTCTCAAAGTAGGCCTATATAGGCCCTACGCCCTTAGGAACTCAGTGAAATTTCAAGAAATTTGCAGGCGCAGGACTAAAATTTGGCTAAAATTTAGCTTCTTAGGAAAAAAAATACAAAAGGGACCTCAACGTAATATAAATTATTCATCGCCTCTTCTACACAATGTAGGCCCTACAGCTTTTTCTCCATCCACACTCCTCGACTACACCAAGCGCCGTGTTTTAAAAAGGCGGTTTTTCTACAGCACTTTGGTTTGTACTTTCAAAATTAAAGTGCCATTTCATGATCCGAACACTTCATTTTTGTTTATAGTTCACCATATATCCCCGAGAAAAGGTATTTCCAAAAATTAAAGTCGATCCGGACGGTGCACCATATAGGCCACTGTGTGCATTTCTATCCGTAAACGGAAAAACATAAAATTCTTCAGAGTATGTCAATTTCGCACGTAAAATTTGGCACACAACTAAGACCATGAGATCAATAAAAAAGAATAACGGCTTTTTTAAAAGGTATTACAAAATTCTATCTTTGGTCAATTAGGGTGGCTGTGTACACGAGCAGGCCTAATTAGAATAAACAGTGCGTAATAAAACAATAAAAAATATTGGATTTTATTCCTACAATTAAAGTCGTCTTTTTTCAAACTAAAACAGTACATTTTTGTCAACCTATACGTTCGCAAGCCTCATGGGAAATATAAAAACCTCATGCCCAATCACACCCTTATTTTGGTGATATTTTCCTCATGAGGTGTTGGAAGTCTCTTTGCTAGGTTGACCGTCACGTTCCGGCATCTCGTCTCGCTTCCATAGTTTAGTTGCGCATATCGACGCATGCACGGCGCAGCTGCGGATTTTACGCGCGAGTCCACAATTCAGAACGCCACGCAGCATTTTTTGTTGGAAAATCCAACTTGGAACTTGCCAGATCTAGTGCGCGGAGCTAGCGTGTCCTAGCCTCCTTAATTACCATCTAAGCTCATTTTTTGTCCAAACTTTATAAACATGTTTTATTTCCAAGCATACTTTTTTCAGAAAATAATGAAATTTCTTCAATTTGCTCGCAAATGATAGTCTGGCCATTGGAAGAATAGAGTTATTTTACACATAAAATAACTACCCAAGCATTAATAAGAGGCTAAGACTCCTGTAATTTGTAGGCTAACCTAGTTTGCCATAACTTTAATCACAATGTGTCTATTACATGAAGATCATAGACTTGTACTCATTGTATTAAGACCACAAAGGTTCACAGACCGGTCATACATCGTGCATGCCATATAATCAACCTGGCGTGTGTTTTTCTGTGATAAACACCATTTCCGTCGACATTAATTATAACATCAGTTCTGTGTATCCATAAATCACTTGATTTGGTCTTAACAATTTCAGGTGAGGGCTAATTTTTGTGAAAGCTTTAATCACCCAAAAAAAATGGGGGCCCAAAATATAAATTTTAAAAAATTGTGGAGGCACACTATTTTTCAAATTGCCATGTCTCTTTAAGGGCCTATTTACAGTACACTCTCTACTCAAAAATCTTGTTCTATACAAATCAGAATAGCAATCCTGTAAATGTGTTATAATAATAATACCAAAGATGAGGAAAAAAAGAATCTTTGTTCTCTCAAGGGGTGATGTTAGATCTCTGGCACATATAGATAGAATATTATTCGTGGGACACATATTATGTATTCATCATAAATTCTACCTTCTAATCATTTTCTTGTTTGAAGTGGTTTTTCACCCAGAAAGTGTGCACAGGACTTTAATACCCCCTCGAGCTATGGGGTCTACCGACCTTTAATACTGAGTTTTAAGTTGATAGAGAATTTCTTTTAAATTCACAATCCCTCGAGGTGAGATTATGAAGCTAAGGAAATTTACGCTAAGCTACTGACTATCCGCACCAAAAGATAAACAAAAAAAAAACCTAGAATGTTGCCCCTGAAATTGAGTTAAACTCTCAAAAACAAGAAGTAAATATCTAGATTTTTATCAACTGTGTATTACTGCTAAGCCCCCCCAGAACGAGCAACACTTGCATTTAACTAGTCAATTGCTATTGATGGTGCGTCACTTACCCTTAAGCCTAGGAATATGTTGAGCCCGTCACTGCCTAACACTCAACTTTCTGTGTTCAGCATCAATTCCTGTCTATCTGTCGCTAGATCATGTGACTCGGCTAGCCTTTCAGGGTTTGCAGCAGTCTTGAAGAATTGCATTTCTGTAAATTTCAATTTGTTTTCTTCAAAAATATGTAGCCAGTAGCCAGAAATTCTTGGTAAATCTGGGAGATGAAGGGGTTAAAATTGCCAAAGGGGTGGAAAAGAACAAATGGGTTCAATTTTGCCCAGAATAGTTTGCTCCAAATGTGGAGGGATGTGATAAGTTGGAGTCAAAACCGGATTTACTACTACAGCAAGAAAATAAGAGAGTTGCTTATTTATCAAAAATCAAAACTATAATCTCAGGCAGTGGCTTCACATATGGCCCCTTACTGCTCACTGTGAGAGAGACTATGCTTCGCAAGGACACTGGTGTGTAAACCTATGGAACCACTGCCAGATAGATAAATTGGTCAAACCTACATGCCTGGAGGCCCGCTCTATAGAAACATGGTCACAAAATCTGGGTAGTTCAGATCATGACATTGGGCTTTTTGTGACATGTCTGTGTAGCAGATAATGTTACATACTGTAAAAGTTATGTTTACTTGGTAGACACTATCATGATTCATCCGGAATTGAACCAAACATTTAAATTTGTCAGAAATAGCTTCAAAGTGAAAGATATATCTGTATAATCCTCATACGTTACTTTTTACAACTAAGATTGCCAGAAAAGGGAGAAAACGTCAGTGTTCAAGTTGACTCTCATCATTACTTGTTGTATCAAGAATATGTTGAGGAAGTATCCGTTCGACACTAATGACTAAAATATCCAATTTTTGTACTTTTAGCTTGCTTCTGGCCTTATCATTTGCAGGGTTTGTTAGGGTACCTGTACTTGTTACGACATGCAAAAATCTGATTTTTGATGATTTTTTCAATTTTCGGATTTAGCAAATCATGATAGTAACCTTTAATACTTGGTGTAGAAAGCTGTCAGAAAATACCTTTTATGCAATTGAAGTATTTCTATGGTATAACGTAACCTTACAATTTGACTAGGCTGCTACCCACCTGGCATCATTTTTGTGTCGTCGTCCAACCATTTCAAATCATTTTCTTTCAGCACAGTTGAAATCTTTATGTTTTTAGATTAGCTTCGATCTTTTACCTATATTTTTAAATTTTATTCTTAAAGGTGCACTTTTAGTGATCCAGCACATATATTTTTGTTTATGATTTACTAAGTTATTCCAAAAATCAGTTTGATTCTGGTGTTGTATTCTTGATTTATGAGCACTTATTTGTATCGTGCTGCCCCCATGCCACTGTGGTGTAATTTCTGTCTGTTTAGGGACAGAAATACATATTATTTTCTTCTCGAGTAGATCAAATTTAACACGTAAGATTAGGCACACATACTATACTGTGAGCCAAAGGTTCAGATGATAGAACACAAATCCTCAATTTATTTGAGGTAAATCATGAGTCTAGGCGTGTGGATCCAAATGCCCCTTTAATTTCATTCCTTAACCTAGCCATACCAAACATTCCGTACACTCTAAATTCTACCCTTGTTTCAATGTATACTGTGGTAATAAAGAATAAAAAGTTACCAGACAACTAAAACAAGTATTTACAAGCATATACTTTGGTTCCTCTACATCCTACATTATGTAAAATGTGTGGGAGGTTTTTTTCTTTTCTGAAATAATAATTGAGTACTTCCAGTGTTTTCCTTCTGAGTTCCCATACGGTACATTATTTCTCAGTATCATTATCCCTGTACCATATCCGGAACCACATTACTCTTTACCTTACTCTTGTCATCCCCGTCATTGTATAATTGGGTGATCAGTTGTGACCAGCTTTATTATTTCTGTTTCTCTCTGGTCACGTATTCCTACCTCAGACGACTCGGCCATATCGAGATTTGCATTGAGAAGGAAGCGAGTGAGTTGGCATTCAATACGGGTGAAAGATGGGTTACTTTTTTTTTTCGACTGGTCAGATTTCAAATGTGAATATGACAACCTTGGCATTTGACTGCCTGTAGATGCCTGTATCTAGAATACTATTGAGTTGCCATGGACTTCAAGGGCTGGCGGAAAAAGACATAAAGAGATATTTGAGGGATTCCTCTGATTTTGTACTTGATTGGCTGTAGAATGCCTTCTGAGATGTTTTGAAGGAATAGAAAGAAAATCAAAAGCTAATTTTTTCAACTTGCCTGCTGTCCTAATCATCAGCCCAGAGAACAGCATGCTTTGATTTTTCTGTCAATCTACGAAAAACTAAATATTCTCAATTCATGAGGTGGTGTTTTCAGCTTGTTCATTCAATTTAATATTAATTGGTAAGAATTTTAGTATGTCAATACCTAGTTTTCGCGAACAGCGGAGCAGAACTGGGGTTTGAGTGGTATGGGCTCTCCACTTCTGAAAGTGGAGGTGCCTGCCCTCCCCCAATTTTCAACTGCTTGAGATCCAATGCAAGCTTATCATAGTTGAATGAGAAAACCATAGCAAATATTGAAAATTGCTCACATAAAGTGCCCCCTCCACTTTGAAAATCATTCTGCCGCCACAATTGGGAGTGCATTTTTTGGAAATATCCTATGTCTCGTATTCCTTTGTGTCCTGCAGGTAAATGTAGTCCTTAAGATCAAATTTTTTAATTTATTTCAAAAATGTATAAAATCATGCATTTTCCTTACCAGATTTCATGGTAGAAAATGATTCCAATGAGTCCAAACAAGCCTAGTCTTAGGTCAGCCATTTTTTGAGATGGCTTCCAATGACCTGTAGTTTTTGGGAAGCCATCTCAAAAGACACTGACGTGATGTGGTATAACATAGACAGAATACCAGGGTGAAGAAAAGAAAAGAAGAAAAAAAGTAAATATGCAAGCGCTGTAATGTTATACCTCACCATGCACTGATTGGTTTAGCAGCTAACTATTTTCAATGCAACTTTCTTATAGCTACCATCTGGGAAATAGTATATGTATGATTTTAACTTTCTCCAGAATTTTCTGTTTGTGGATACTGCTTATATATTTGGCAACCTTGATGAAGTTTCTTATTTATACACATTTATGGGAGCACTGAATGGTTTTAAGGTCGTCTTTTATATATCTGGGGAGCAAGGTAGAGCCACCTTCCCTGGTCTACGGGCTGATGGAGGGATATTTCCCAGGAGGATACCTATCAAAAGCAAATTTCATGCAATTTTGCTCTAAATATTTAGTCAATGTTGCATAATTCTGATCACATAAACCTTACTGCCCCTCATGCAATTGATAGAGATTATATACTAGTATTCATTTTCCATATTTTGTCAATTTTTTGAATACAAAATCTGTGATAATTATTATCCGTGTGCAATTGCTCACTGACAGTGGCTTCTGTTTCTCTCAAGCCTTTAGTTTCTTTTGGCTAGAATAAAGCAGCGTTGACAAGAATAATGCAGCCTTTGGCCAGAAAAACTGCAGCTTTTTGGCCAAAAAAAAATGCAGCTTTTTGGCCAGAATAAATGTGGTTTTTGACTGGCAAATATGCTGCGTTTGACCAGAATAAATGTAGCCTTTGGCCAGAATAAATGTGGATTTTGGCTAGAATAAATCATTATGCAGCTTTTGGCCAGAATAAATGCAGCTTTTGGCCAGAGTATATGCAGCTTTTGGCCAGAATAAATGCAGCTTTTGGCCAGAATAAATGCAGCTTTTGGCCAGAATAAATGCAGCTTTTGGCCAGAGTATATGCAGCTTTTGGCCAGAATAAATGCAGCTTTTGGCCAGAATAAATGCAGCTTTTGACCAGAATAAATGTTGCTTTTGGCCAGAATAAATGCAGCTGTTAGCCAGAATATATGCAGCCTTTGGCCAGAATAAATGCAGCTTTTGGCCAGAATAAATGCAGCTTTGCCCAGAATGTATGCAGTGTTTGGTCAGAATAAATGCTGCTTTTGACAGAATAAATGCTGCTTTTGACAGAATAAATGCAGCTGTTAGCCAGAATATATGCAGCCTTTGGCCAGAATAAATGTGGTTTTTGGCCAGAATAAATGCAGCTTTTGGCCAGAATAAATGCAGCTTTTGGCCAGAATAAATGCAGCTTTTGGCCAGAGTATATGCAGCTTTTGGCCAGAATAAATGCAGCTTTTGGCCAGAATAAATGCAGCTTTTGACCAGAATAAATGCTGCTTTTGACCAGAATAAATGGCAAGTGTTTAGCAGATTTGACGGGTTTAATATAAACTCTAATTTGCACCATGTTTCTAAACACTGTTTTGCAGTGAAAAGGTTGGTGTTCAGGCAGCTATGGTTGAGCAAAACATTATTATCAGTTTTAAATGCACATGTCTGGATATGTCGCGCTTTCTATCAGAGCGCAAGTTGCAGCACTGAATATCACACTGGTATCACTCCTCCAGCAGACAAAAACACTACAAATAGTTCACAATTTCTATTTAATGGTAATGACATTTTAGAATTATATATGTACCATATTCATCCTGATAAGCCCCAGGGTGCTAAATCCGGAAGAGTGCTTTTTCTCAATAATAAAACCAAATGTGTTCTATATTGGGCTATTTGTAAGGTTTAAATCAAATTCGAATGGCATCTATGATAAACCATGATTTATGCACATTTGTCAACTTGAACCACAGCTGTTTTAAAGTCTCATTTATTATGACAAACCAGAATAAAACAAAAAATATCAATGGCACACATTTTGACAAATAATTTGGATTATTTTGTAATTCCTTAAATTATTAATTATAAAAAATTTAACAAAATTTCATTGCGGACAAAAATGATTTTTTCTTAAAATCTAGTTTAACAGTCTCTACAACATTTTGTGTTTGACCTATTGCTGCTTGTGAAAATATCAATCTCACAAAGAAGCTCACTAAAGTATAAAGATAAAATAGAATTCACAAAAAAGCACAATAAAGTATAAATGAAACGGCTGATATTCTTGCCATTGCAGTAGTATTATCAGCTGCATACCAGAAATGTGATTCTTTAGCCTGATCGGGTCATCAGGACATTGCAAGCATTGCCATATTTAAGCATGTCAATCATTTTATAGTTCTGGTATTCAGGTTAATGTGCTACTGACAACTCGCACTTGATTCTCTCGTATCAAAATGGAATCTGTTAATTGTAGCACACATAAACAAAATCATTAATGCACTCCCAATGACGCCTTACTTGGATCATGGTCTTTATCTGGAATTGGTAACCGTGAGAATGTTTAAATATTGAATAGTACAACTGTTGAACAATATCCTTGTCACCCTGTAGTAATTGAATATAATAATATATTACATTGTAGTATACATAGTCTGTGTGTGGTTATATGTGTGTGTGCGTGTTCGTGCATGTGTTTGGGGGGCGAGGGAATGTTAACCTGCAAATTATTTGACTCACAACTTTTTGTATTCATTGACCATTTATCTTCATGATTTTGGTCAGAATGAACCGCACGAGATCAAGATTCATATGGGGTGTGCTCAGATTGACCTCTCTAATGACCCTATGCGACCTCGATTCCATAGTGTTGGCAGACGACACATGCATGTGCGTTTGGGGCAGTGGCGGTGCCAGACTTCATTTTCGGGGGTAAAAGTGGGTAAAAGTGAAAATTTGGGGGGGGGGGGGGGGGGCAACAAGTGTGGACTTCTGGGGGGGGGCAAAATATCAAAAATTTGTTTGTTTTTTGAATTTTGGTTTTCTTTTTCGGTTTTTTTGTTTTTTTGCCCAAATTTGGTGATTTTTGGCACCAAATCGTTGACTTTTTTGCCAAAAAATCCTCATTTTTTTTTCTTCCAGGCCAGGGAGCAATTGGGGAGTCAGAATGCGCGCCATGCCACCCCGGCACCGCCACTGATTCAGGGATTGATGTATTTCTTATGATCAGATGGAATGTAGTGTAGTTGCTAGAAGAGCACTTGTTCAATAATGGCACTAAGACAACATCACTTGCACACTGCACACTTCTATGGCACTTTTGGCTAGGTGAATTCTCTCTGACTTTCAATAGGTTGTTTTTATGGCTAGCAGAAATGAAGTCAGCTTCGAATTAAATCGTAAATCGTGAAGGTTCATAAATTTTTTAAAGGTCAAAATTTTGAATTGAGGGCCGATTCCTCCAAACAGTTACTTTGAAGAGTAAAGTTCTTCACTCCTAAGTTGAATTAAAGAAAAACATCAGGCTTCATCTAAGTAAGAAAAAATGTTCCATCAACTTGATTTTCAGTAGAAATAGTTTATTGATCTAGATATTGACAACTCTTATTTTGATCATTTGAAAATCAAATGATGGGAAAAAATTGAAAATGAGTTTTATACTTAACGTACCGTAGTCCAATATTAACAAAAGCGTAAATATTACAATTTTATTTGGGGGGGAATCTACTTTCAAAATAACTAATTCTTTTAGTAGTTTTTCTTGTTATAATCAGAAACTCTAAAATTACATTTTCCATCCCAGTTTAGCTGAATAACATCTGGTTAGGGATTATATTACCAAGAACCAAGATCATAATTCAATTGTTTCTGTTTTTAGTGTTTTTTCTCTCACCCTATATCCATGCATGCCTATAAATGCATTTGGTTGTCATTGATTAAGTTGTACCCTTGGAGGCATTCCTTCCCACTCACTGCAATAATTCTGTTGTTTCTGGGCTTCTGGCCATAGCTTGCTGAATGGTCCATCCCATAATTAGTTCCTTTTGTCCTCAGCTAGAACATGAACTTGGGGGAAATTAAGTGGTTGAGATGGGGCATCCATGCACGCTCCTCGTGTGAAAGGAAATTTGAGCATGCTTGCTATTGGATTTCTCTATTAATATGGTTATTGTTAGTTTTGAAGGGGAATATATGTGAACAATGTGTTTCCACATGTTTGGGCCAATTAACAGGTGTGAAGAGAGAGCTTGTTATGATATACTGATTTACAATCATATAGGAGAGAAGGGTTAAAGGGGGATGACCCGATTTAAGTATATTTGATGGTAGAAACGATAATGCATATTCCAAAGCCCTATTCACTACTGTGTGTAATATTGATGGTTAACCATTAAAACAGCAATTTTTTGTCTCTTTCTTTGAAAAAAATGGATTTGACAGCTGGAATTTCATGACAGCAATGAGAAAAATACAGCCTTTTATCTCGTATAAAATTCAAGACTATATTCAGTTAAGTTAGGGGGATTACAAAGACGATCGGAATAGGCACCGTTAACTGCAATTGCCACCAAACTCGGGTCAGGTCACAGACCTCTATTATAACACTAGATGGCAAATGCCAGCTCAAAAGCCATAACCATCTTTTGCCACAGTGCGTACTTATTTCCATAGCATGGTGTACCAATTTATTCATATATTCCCTGATTTCCATAATCTGGTGTACCAATTTATTCATATATTATATTCACACATTTGCATAGATTGATGTATCGTTTCCAGGCCAACAGGTTACTTTGCATGCACGTGCGCATGCGAGTTTCGAATGGATGACCGTAATGAATATTTATTTTTTCAAAACACAGTTACGATGGCCGCCTATTCTTCAACACGGGCGTACGGCATCTCCCTTTATTAATATCTGTGGGTCAGGTCCACCATAGAGACTTGCATGTCATGGTAGGGCTAAAGGTCACATACCAAGGTCAAAGATCATGAGAGGTCAACTCATGCATAGAGTGAAGAAAAGGTGGATCATGAAAGCAGGTGACAGTGGTCTGAGAACTGTCTTGTTGTAAAAGTACCCCCCCCCCAAATAGCTATGAGTCTGTTTGAGGCAATTTCACTTGTGAAAATGGTAGTTTGGCATTACAAACTCTGTGCAAGTGAAAGGTGTTTAGAGACAGTATTGCCAATAATATGGCGCTGTAACACCAAAGTATGTCACTTCTCTAGATTTGGAAAGCAATTGAAAAGTGGGATATGGTTCTGTTTATTAACCAAAGATTAGAGAGGGAATGAAAATAGCATCCCATGTTAGACTTAGCTAAAATGATTTTTCCATGCTACCTCTTGCTTGGCAACACTTTGAAGAGTTGTGATTTCCAGAAATTAAAATTGACATTAAAACTTATACACACTGAATAAACTTGTAGAAAAAAAATGTTAAAGAAATGATTTTATGATCTTAGTGGATGTAGTTCAGTTTGAGTGACTAACGTTATGGTTGACAGATATCATTGGATTGTGGGGGTGACTTAAGGGGCAACAGCATGGCATTGTTCTAGAGTATTTCTAAACGAATGAAAATCAACAGATTTGAACAACATTCCGGGGTTACCTAGTTGTGAATGTACCCGAAACCTCCCATTCATTTTCCAATGAGGTAGTTTGGATCCCGAAGTCGCTTAATAAGTAGGTGATTTTTGGAGAGTTCATGTTTATGGGTGCCTGTAAGTCATAGGGTATGATACTGGATTTTTTAAGTCTTCTTAGGTTGTGGTTCTCAATAAAGTGACAGGAGGAGATGTTGAGGATACGAATTATCTCAATTCGCCATGGATGATGTAGGCCACATACCAAAATGTTTCGAAGGGGTATTGGACAACAAGTACAAAAGAAAAAACCGCAAAACTTGTTTGAACTTGCCGGACTATCATTCATTTTTCCCATAGAACACCGTGCTTTTGACTTTCTGTGTGCACGACAGGAAAAGTACTAAAATCATCATCTTATTAACATAAAAGACGGCGTTATCGGCGTATTATTCACTTCAGGTGTATCTACTACTTGAAAGCATTCCAAAATGCAAAAAACCTGATTCGAAAAAAAAATTGGGGGCGTTCTTTCTGAAATCTCCTATGTCTCTTTTAAACTGTGTCGAATAATGGAGCTGAGAGAGTTGTTTTTGAAAGTTGTTATTTGGATAGTTATTATTTTAAACTCCCCAAAATAAGACTCTGAAGGGATGAGAGCTTATTGAAGCATCTTGCATAATATTGTCATTTTTTCAATCCTATCTAATAGTGTTGTATGTAGGTCACATAGGATATGCTTCATGGAAAAAAGTCATTAAGAAAGAAAAACTACATGATAGCTACAGATCTTAAAAATATGAACTGAATCTATTCATACACAAAAAAGTGGACTTGTCAGGGTCTAGACTTACTCATTGGAGGTGTGAAACAGATTGGTTTGAAACAGATTTAGCTTTTATCCACAGTTTTATCCACAGTTGTAAACAGTAACCTGTAAAACGATTGGGAAAATGAGGAATGTTAAACAGTTTAGCCATTTGCTTTACTTAGAGATGAGCAAAGGGGAGTTGGACATCCAATTCTTTCAAGTAGGGTTCATTACATATAATGGTGTATTTTTCTCGTTCTCAGTTTAAACTTTTGAGATTTCCAGGTTAATTCTGAAAATGTTGTGTGAGACTGTAGAAACTATTTATAGGATTGACAAATTCTTACTTTTTGCCTGTGTCATTATTTTTCAATAAAATCTATTGCCAATATTACCAAAGAGATGATATTTATTGGTTTTCATACATATCATCTCTGTGCACTCACTCTATGTACCATATAATGAAACTACATGCATTGTGAATGAAGCATTTTCAGGAATGTTTTTTCTTGAATTTGTCAATAACAGACAGAGTGGAAGGTAAAGTATTATGTCAACATGGAATGGTCCTTTATTATTGTACAGTTAAAGCTCTAACTAGATGTTCACATATTGCTATAAAATCTCTCTGGTGCACCATATAGGCCTCACTTCAAGAGCCTAATACTCGTATTTATGCGTAAAAAACAGTATACATCCTTTGTCATGACACCTACATGGTATCACTTCTATATCATATGGCTATTACATGGGTATCACATGAACACCACATGGGCATCACATTGTGATTGCTGGCAAAAGGATGTATCTCTTATTTAGCTTTCTAACAATATTCCATCTTTTTGCCATGGAATTCATCTGGGTATCACATGTATGGCTATTACACAGGCATCACATTGTGATTATGAAATGGCAAAATGATTTTTCTCTTGTTTAGCTAACCAACTGTATACACTCTTTTTTCCATGGCACTCACATGGGTATCACATGTACATCATATGGCAATTACAAAAGGGTATCACATTGCGACTAATATGGCTAGAAGGATGTCTCTATTATTTAGCTTTTCAACAGTATTCATCTTTTTGCTATGACGCTCACTTGGGTGTCACATGTAATCACATTGTAGTTAACCTTGTCTCAATCTTGGCTGTGCAAAAAGTGTTGAGTATGGATGACGTTTGCCCAACCAACTGACGTAGCATTATGGGAAAATGTTGATGCTAGTCAGTGCAAATAGAGATTTTGTGTAAAAAACTACCGATAGAAATGACTTTCAAGGCAAAAGCGTCAATGAACATTTTAATAGAAAACAAAATGGTGCCCTCAATGTCTTAATTACGTCCCCATTCCCACCCAGTTTAAATTAATAATCAATTTTGTCAATTTTGAAATTGGATCACAGCTTTCAATTTGTGCACAGGACATGTGATGTGATAAGCATGTGCTAATCAATCTTTCATGAAGTTTATCTTGTGAGATTTAATGTCATTTTAAATATTGTCGGGATAATTCAATATGTACTCTTTATAGGTCACCTCTTGATGGCATGCTCCTTATGGTCTTAAGAAGCACAGTTGCCATGAACCAAAGTCTTTGCTTCTAAACTCCTGGATTTTATATTGAGCATGTCTCAACCAATCTGGAACAATTTTTTTTTAAATTTTAAATGAGCGTGGGTCCAGATTTGAATTTTTTTTACTTTATTTATTTTTTTTATTCTGTTCTTTTTTTATTTCAAACTTTTCATTTTTCAAATCTGACATTTCTCTTAAGTTTTTGGTTTTGATTTTTGGTAAGTTTTTGTAGAAAATAGGGTGGTTTTAGTTGCCATACAAGAGTGGGATTCTTTTATTATTGATCAAATAAAAGAATCCAATGTTTTTGGAGTCAAGTACCCTTATTGTGGAATGGAACTAACCTTACTACAGCTTTGACAATGCGTCCTCTGCTGGCTTTGTCAAGTAGAAAGGTGAACAAGACAAAAATATCGTGAAATAGCCTCATACAAAGGGGAGCCAAGTTGATTTTTTAGGTACTTTTCTTAAAAGTTTCCTCCAGAGATGTTGTATATAGAATTATGTTTTATTTTTTTCTTGCTGCTAACACTTCCACAAAATTACTTTTTCAAAACATCCTTGGAATGAGCTTGTAAATAGGTTTAAATTAGTGATTTATACCAGTTTTGGTCACTGACCTTTTGACCTTTACATTTCATTTTGTAGAACCAGTATGGAGACATTCCCCATCTGCAGCCAATACCGCAAATGTCGGCACGCAGGCTCCCAAGACGCCAACAGCCGGGATCTCTACGCAAGACTCCATCCAGAAGGTGAGGTGGAAGGTCCGATAGCTGCTTCCTACGGGGAAGACGTTGCATCGGCAAGAATTGTAAAAGCTGGAGATGAAGAGGACGGAGCTAGGGCATTCTTGGAACAACTGGGCAGAACGAGAATGGACGAGGTGGATGGAATGGAATATGGGGATGAGGAGGTTTGTTTGCATGCGCATGGAGATGGTGACCATTTTTTTTCAAGGCAGGGATGCGTGTTTCTCTGGTGTACTTTGCAAGGTTGAATAGCTTAAGTTAAGGTCGAATGATTAAGCTTGTTTCAAAACAGACAATCGGCAGATACTAATATGAAGTAAAATAAGTACACCAGAGAGTTGCTTTCCTGTCTTTTTTTTACCATTTACACACCATAAGTATTGCATTCAAAATTAAGGGAACATAGTTTGTGTTTTTGAAACCCAAAATAACACATTGTCATTTATTTTTTTTTTTGATGTTAGTGTTTTCAGTTTTTTTTTTTACAAGTTCATTCTTGTGCAGGCCCGTACACGTGGTGCGATCACACCCCCTAATTCACAAAAGGGGGAAAAGGACCACTTTTGTTGATTTTTGTTGATAAGGTCACAAATCAGAGAAAGTTTGATAAGAAAGTCCAGTTTTTGGTGATGCAATGTTAAAAAAATCCACTAAAGGACCATTTTAGGGGTCAGGTAGACTTTTTTTGAAGTCCTACACCCCAATAAATCCTGGGTATAGCCTTGTTCTCCTGCCTATACTTTGCAGAAGTTTATTAATGTTATGCAATAACCAAGCAAGTAAACAAGTAAGCAATCCAATAAAATGAGCAAATCATGTGGCAAGGAGCTAATGTATGAACAAACTTACATATCAGATGATGAATTTGATAATATTGCCAGATTTTATTTGCAGCTTTGCAGCTCGTAAAGTTGTCTATACACTTACGGCAAAATACAGCAAATGTCTAGAGAGTAGTTAGTTTATCTTAAAGGGAGTCAGAAATTTTACTGAGGAGGTCAGAAATTGAATGACCATATCTCAGTATTTAGAATGCTGGTAAATCTGTAAAACTTATTGGAGATGTTGTCAATTGGTGGTGATCCAGGAGCAATGACCCACACTAACCTGAGATCCTGAAACAAGTAGTGCTCTATAGGGTTGCACGACTAAGTCGACATTGGACATAGTCGTGACTACGACTTTTGTTTCGCAATAGTCGACTATTTGGTATTATTTCAGTGGATGCTATACTACACTATCGGAAGTCATTAAGCATGCACAAAACGTCTGTTTTTAACTAGCACTACATACCGACTCTTGGGGTGTAATGCTACCGAATATATTCCAAGTTCCGGGTATCATTTCATGACATCTTAGCTTCCATTATCCATATTTAGGCCTGATGATTAACATGGTTTAGATTTCATTCATAAATGTCACATTATAAAAAGTTTCCCGTATTCCGACGGGCGCTCCAATTTACGATGGAAAAATGGCCATTGCTATGTATATGTTGTAGTTTTAGTGATTGATCCTTCATTGACTAGGAGCACCACAACAAAAAAACTTGTGAATAATACTGTACAAACAGTGCATGGTTTTACGTGTATTCTGAACAAATGAAAATTTTGACATTTTGATAGTGGCCAATAGTCGTAGTCGCGACTATTTAGGGGGCGACTAGTCGACTACTAAAAAGGCCATGTCGTGCAACCCTAGTGCTCTAAGACCACTATCACATACACCCTCCCCAACCTGTAAGTTGCCCACAATACCTGGTTCTTAATGTGTTTAGTCTCCGGTATTTGTTCTTTGCTCCTGGAGCACTTTCTGTTGACAATATTCCTAAATACAAATTTTGACTCCATCAAAGCATTTTGTATAGGATCCACATACTACTTTCTGGAAACCAGCAATATTTTTTTTAAGTGGAAATAGCTGTGACAGGATAGATGGCCTTATCTGCTGCAAATCCTTAACCCATGCAATGTAAAAAAAGTCACAAATCTATATTTTTTTCCAAAAGTGTTCCCTGAATTTTGAATCATATCTGACATTCTCTCATCAATCTTCTTTTCGTTTGTCAAACCTGTCTGTATGTGCACGTTCCATTTCACCTATTTCATATCTCCCTAATGTTCACATCAACCTTGTCCTATATAATAAACCCAAACTGAGTCATGATCCCGAGAATTGAAACAGAGCAGCACGAAGTCTGGTCCAAATAACAGGCTTACGAGACGAGACGGACACTGGATTGGAGGCAATGACACAACTTTCAAGGGATTTCAACTAACCATTGTTTTTATGAGTATTTTTATTGGATAGAATTTGTGAGTTTGGGGGATCTCAGGCGTATGTTTTAGTTGTTTGCATTGGAGAAATCATTTTCTGTGAAAGTGAGGCATTGAACGGGGTACGTGTCGAGCTGGGGGAAGAATCACATTAGATAGACCTTCAAATAAATGCCTGTCTGCTTATCCGTGATGGGAGATTTCTTTTATTGAAAGTCAGGTAAATATCAATGACATCTAAAAGTTGCCTGTCTAGTTGGACAGGATTGAATTTTGTTATTAGAGGGGATCAAATCAATTGAGTTACAGAATAGATTCATTCTGGAGGGTTTTTTTTGGCCATCTTGACCCTCTCTTGTGAGCAAAAGCAATCAATCTGTATCATGTTGTGGATTTATTCGGGTACTCAATTCTGGATTTGATCTGTATACCAGCTATTGATTAAATACAGAATACCGCTCTCCTCCATTGTTCACTTGGAATTGGTCAAATGGATCATGAAAGCATCCCGTCCTTCAGAGGGGACGTTAAGCCGTCTGTCTTGTGTGCAGAGAGTCAAAACTGTACATGTACTTCGCAGTCAGTGTGGAATAAGAGTAGGGTAAAAACCCCTGAATGTTCCCAATCTGCCCCCAGTCTCAAAATGCGGGCCATGTTAGAAGGGTCCGTATCATGGATACACGCGGCCCCGGATCAGCTTACACAGTTGAATATATCCTGACACCACCACAAGCCATTACCAATGACTTGTGGATACGCTAAGAAGAAGAAGATGTTGTGGATTGGCTAATTTGTATTATTACAACAGGGATAGGTAAAGAGAGACATTTGGACATATTTTGATTGGAAATGAATGATGATTAACATAAGTTTGGGCTGTAAAACTTTAGATTTTGAATATTATGGTCAGGCATGACAAGGATTGTTGGGGGCAGTTTGTTTTATTTTTTGGGGAGGGGTGAATTTTACACAAGGTGTACTTTTTCCACCACAAAAAATTGTATTGGGTGGGTTACAAGTACATGAGAGGTACTAGACAAAGTTTAGTGCAATCTCATACTCAGCAGAATTAATTAGCAATGATTATCAGATGCTAGACTATGTTTTTTTGCATGGAGTTCATCAAATATATGAAGAGAATTAGCTCTGTTGATAAAGTATCATGAGTGAATGAGCATGTTTGAATTTTCCACAGAAAGTTGACAATCAAATTATGCATTTGTTGTCCTACTGGTAGGCAATGGTGTAGCCAGAGGGGCAGAGTTGGGGCAGAGTTCCCCCCTGACATTTTTTTGCGGGGGAAATCGGGAAGTAAAAGATGGATATTCATGTTAAATCAGCCCTTTTTCTGACTCTTTTGCCCTGCGATGGGATATTTTTGCCTATGATCGGAACATTTGTGCACTATACTGGGAACTTTCCCCCTCGGAACCACCGGGCTGGTTACACTCCTGCTAGTAGGCATTCCAAATGCCTGGTTTTAATGGCTACATTTATATCATTGTTTTACATGTATAAATGCAGATATTAGCTTTTGTTTTCATTTCCACAAATAAGCAAGTAAATGATTAACATTATCATACAGAATTGTCCACTTTGAAGGAAGTACAGCTCTCAATTTCACAGTTACACATTCACAGACCTGTCTGGTACATGCTGTGTTGAAAGCAAGCACAGTTTAAGGGGTTTGCAGCATGATTTACTTTCTCGATGAAATTTTTTTAAAATTGATATATGGTACTGATAACGGTGCTGATAACAAATATAAAATAAAAAGGGGGGTCACCGACTTCGTTTTTGAGAAAAATGCAATCCAAAAAGAGTATTACGATCCCAAATTTACCACGTAACCCTATGGGAAATTTCAAAAATTAATGCTGAAATACACCATAGCAAAAAATCTGTTCGATGAAATTTTTTTTGTTTTCACCTATGTTGTGAACAAAATTGCATGCGTTAAAATACTAAAATAAAAAAATGGTGTTACCGACTTACTTTTTCTGCAATATCGCAAAAACACAATAAAAAAAGGGGACTTTTCAATAGTACTATCGTTTTCACATTTTCTTCACATGTGCGCGCGCCATCAGACGCGAATTAGTCACGCACCAAAACCATCATCGCGCGCGTGCAATTGCGACGCCTCAAGAACAGATCGCTTTTTATTCAACGCAGTCGTTATGGTTGCGGGTTTCTACGGATACATGAGTCAGATTCAGCAAATTGTGTTGATGTCGCTCAAATCTGATTTGGTGAAATCATAGATGCTAATGTTATATTTGAGGTCTGTGGGCGAAATTGACAGAAGTAGGCCTATTATATGTTATTTCTTTTGTGTCGCCCAAAACTAATTTTGACCTAATAGACCAATTTCATGGAACTTTTGTCAAAATGTAAATCTTGTAAGAATAGGTTAAATAAAGAAATTTAAATTTACCAGAGAGACCGGTCGGACATCAGCCTCATTTCACTTTTAACCTAATAGTTTTTTTTTCTATTACCGATTTCTTGAGTGGTTGTAATAACTTGTTATTTTGATGAAAAAAAATCTATGTTGGTTGATCATTCAGGTCAAATAACAAAATCATATCAAACCTGTCAATATAGATTTGCGGAAAATGTTACATTTCAACATTTCTTCTGAAAAGTATAGAGCTTGTGTAAACATTGCGGGAAAATGGCAAATTTGTTATATTTGCCCCAAACCTGCATCTATCACGGGTGTGATGGATCCCAAATTTTGACGAAAAATAGATACAGATATTTGTCTTCGGTGCAGAGTATATCGTCTGGGAGCCAACTGGTCGAATTTGGTATAGTGAGTGGAACTCGGTCAAACTCAAAGAGAAATTATGGTTGTATTCTTGTATAGTTCTTTGCGCTCTGCGTATTTCTGGCGTAAAACTCGTGGAAAAATTGTCGCCAGCGCGTGAAGTTTGCGTAAAGAACTCGCTTTTCATTTTGTGCGTTGTAAAACGACACAGGCTACTAGAGCGCGCTTGTAACTAAGAGCAAAGAAATCAGCTTTTTTGCATCCCTTAGCAACGAATCACGCTGCAAACTCCTTAATAGTCCTATTGAGTACAGGGTTTATTCACTATTGTCTTGAAACAACACTAGGGCAAGTGTTAATGAAGTATTACTTCTTGTAGGACTAATTATTTAAAAAAAAATGTGGTAGGTTACCCAAAATGATTCATGGTTGGAAGTTGTAAAAAAGTCTGTAAATTCCATTGATTTAATTCTATCAATCAGAGGTTAGTTCGGAGGGATGATAATTCTAACCAAATGTTTGTAAAGTTATTACAAACATTTCTAGTGTTTTCATAGGCAGTAAAACTAGGATATAAAGTTCCATTTTTATCATCTTGTTCTTCAACACCAACCTCATTCTCAAGAACATTGCCCTTTTCTTGAAAATTTCCCAAACCTCAAGCGTATTTTTCATCACTTGGAGAATCATTGTATTATTAAAGAAAATTTAATTCTGGCAATAATTCCCATCACTGGATCCAATTATCAACACAATGGTAACCGCTTGTATCCTCAATTAGAATAAAATGGCAGCGGTCTAACGACTTATTCATATTTTGTTGTTTCTGTCAGCAAAGTCAAATATTTCAATTATCTGAAGCATCAAACTAAATTTGATATGGGACTTAAAATAACCCAATCATTCATGAGGGAGCCTTTTTCTTTTCCCACATCACAACCTGGTTGTATGGATTGTAATAATCATTCCTCTCAACTCCCCTGTTCATAGCTGCTCTAAGCTATTATTTAACCTTTGTTATTGCAATAGTATGGAACTTAACTTGCCTGACATATAATCAAATTTTGCATTTTGCATCCGTGAATACACATCAGTTCCATTCTCTGTCTAATAACAATCCATTATTTTCTGCATGACATGCTTTTGACGATGTCGGGCTGATTATGTAAAATGCCAGACTAACACCAGATTAGGATAAACCAAGTCATCATTAAATCAACAAAATATTAACCCTCTCAACCTAGTAGAGTATGTATAGGTTATATAACGCATAAGTTGGTGGCTTTTGAGATGGCTTCCCAAATAACCTGTGGTCATTGGGAAGCCATCTCAAAATCCACTGACCTAAGACTAGGCTTGTTTGGACTCATTTGAATGCATTTTACTTGCTGATTCCAATTATGGTCATGAAACTGCATATTTATGAAATTCTTAACAAAAAAAATTAAAAATTAGGTCTCAGACTATAGTTGGCTGCAGGGAGACGGGGGTGTTTCCATAAGGTGACACCCTTTTCTGACATACTTTTCTGACACCCTATGAATTCAGAAACCTTAACGGAATAAACCACATAAACCGTGTGGTTTATTCCGTTAAGGTGCGTTAAGGTTTCCGAATTCATAGGGTGTCAGAAAAGTATGTCAGAAAAGGGTGTCACCTTATGGAAACACCCGAGACAGAGGGTCAGACAATACATACAACCAACAGTCACATATAGACTTGTTTGCCAGTACAACCAATGATTTTGAAAACAAGTAAATTTTGCCTTAAAAATGATGTGACCTATTGAGAAGCTGAGAACCTATGGAAGCAAGATAATGTTCCAGTCATCTGGCAGAAGACAGCTGACATTGCAGCATTTCTTAGGTAATTTACAAATTTGTAATTATTTTTCAAAATAGGGGTGATTTTGGGCTGCATGAGGTTTGCTTGTTTCAACATTTTCTGTATTCTCTTGGTTGTGGTTTACACACTGATATTAGGTGGATGGGTTAGGACTTTTTTTCTGTTAATTGTTGATTTAAAGTTTGACTGTAGTCTGTCTAATAACTTTCTAGCTTGAATTTATTTAAACTATACAAGTAACGTCTGCTTAACATTAAGAAAATCACACTTTCTAAACACTACATTATATGTTGACTTGTTTTATATTTGGCAAATCAAAAATGCTATCGATTTTTGTTTTCTAGAGCAAGCATTATGAAAGCTAGCACATTGCTCAAAGATTGCCTATGGAATGTTGTTTTAGAATTATGACTGCCCCAATTACTCTTATGTCATGCCATTGCATGATGATAGGAATCGATCTAGGAATTCAATTGGGCTTATTAGCAACGACAACAAACATGTGTATCATGTGCTAGATCTTGCTCTGGGTGATTTTGGCTTCAGCTTTGTGTCTCTTAGCCCAGGTGAGTTGCTTTTGGGCCAATAAGCAGTGGAAATGCCAGAAGATACAAACATTTGAAGGAGGAAACAAAGAGGCAAAGTTAATTGGGGAAAATTGAAATTGTGCAAATATTGGCAATCTTTTGGCCCCAAAAGTATATGGGAGAGCAAAGCTTGAGTCTTAGTGGACAAATGCCCTCTCCTTTTTTGTCCCCAAGATGGGATTTTTTTCCTACTTTTAGGCTTTTCTCCCTCAGATTTTGTTGAGGGAGAAGATGTTAGTTTGGGTGCCCAATTTCCCTTAGTTTAAAGGTGCTTGTTCCGATTTATGTCTATTGTGTTCTCT
The DNA here is from genome assembly GCA_023653785.1 of Ophioderma brevispina. Lineage (NCBI taxonomy): Eukaryota > Metazoa > Echinodermata > Ophiuroidea > Amphilepidida > Ophiodermatidae > Ophioderma > Ophioderma brevispina. The sequence continues at coordinate 21,635 of JAMKCH010072476.1, forward strand.
ACTTGATATGAGAGACTGACACTTGTACACTCTGACCATCAATTACCGTGGAAAACGAACTTGCGGTTTTTATGCTAGACGCGATAATGCATAGTGCAACACCCTATTCACTATACTGTGCTAATATTGATGGTTAACCACTAAAACGGTAGTTTTTTATCTGTATCTTGAGAAAGAAATGGATTTGGAAGCTGAAATTTCAGGATATCAAAATTGATACTACTAATTCCGGGTAAATCAGGGGGTCCCAAAGACGATCGGAATAAGCACCTTTAAATGAAAATAAAGGCAAACTGGAAACCAGGTTCTCACACAGCCTGAAATTTAAATTCCAGACATAGAAAACACCATGAAAATAAAAACCTGATAAATGGAATTCCATGTCTTTATGCTCAAATAACAGGGATGTGAGAGCTCCGCCTTTCCATGATTTCCACATATTTCCCTTGCACGCATCATATTTTTTTATCCCTAAACCTAAATCCACATTCCTTTGAAAGGAAACAACAAATAAAAAAAAATCATGTTTTATTCCACAGTTTCATTTATTTTTTCTTAAACAACTGGGAATCAGAATTAAATTGCAAGGCATTTCCATGACCTTTTACCCTTGTTTTCCCATCACAAAGGCTAGTGAAATCCCGGAGGACACTCCCTATATGAACTGATGGTACCGTATGTGCCTTGGCCAGGTGAAAAGTAGGGGCCTTTGAGGTAAAATGTACCAAAAAAAATAGGGGTCATTCGGTACACAGCGTGAATAAAAATGGGGGTCATCCAGCATGAAACTTTAAGAAGGGGAGCCATTGAAGCAACAACCTGAAGTTCAAATAGGAAGTTCCTATCTTCCAGAGTTCAAATTGCTATGAAATTATAACATTGTTGCCATGAAATTATAAAATTGTTACAAATGTGTGCTAACATGTGCATCCTTTGCCAAAATATGTCCTGTCTTCATGACTCACACTGAGAAAACTTAGCTTTTCCAGGGATCCAGATCTATCTCATAGATTCACTTGATATAACCCAGGGTTTTAACACCAGGATATGCCAAGGAAGTTTCTGGAACTTCTTGGGAAATCTAGGTTCAATTTTGCAGGGGATGTGAAAATGAAACCATGGCCTTTGACTTATCCTGGTTTTTAATTATCCTGGCTTACGCTAAGACCCTGGCTTTAGGCTTAAAGCCAAAATCTAGCTAATCCTGGGATTTCTTGTCCAAATTCACCATGGAGATTTCCTGGTATATGCCAGGAAAAGTGCTGGCATATTCCTGGGAAATCTAGGTTAAATTTTGCATGGGAAAGCTTAAACCAAGCATTCAAAACATTTGATTGTCAGGTGATCGCTATACTTTTCGGTTGACACGGGTAGGAAATACCAAAAATTGCCAACTACAAATGTGTGGAGCCTACCAATAAACATCTTGACAACAAGTAATAAAATACTCTTGGCCCCCACTTATGAAAACGGGTCTATCCCATCCCCCATGTCGATGAGATACATAATCTTGTACCTACAGACAATGGGCCACCTGGATTTGAAGATAAATAGGACAATATAATAACCAGACAAGAACGCCAATGGGGTGGGCCTAGAAAAGTTTCACATTAGACTGCATTTGCAATGTAGTGTGGTGATTGTTTTGTACGAAAAGGGGTTTGTGCTTAAACTGTTTGGACTCCATTACATTATATCTCTTTTACACTCCCGGCTTATAATTTCCTGGATGTGACATTTCTCTTGCACGAAATGCGCCTGTATGGAATATGACAGCGTGGTTGAGAAGCAGGTGTATAGAGTAACCCTTCCAAGAAATTATGAGCGAGACTATTAGTTAATCCAATGTGAGTGGGAGTCGAGTAGAGTTGATAAGTCGTTCTTGTCACAAAATTGTCAAAAATTAAACAACTATGAATTACCTTGACCATATTTGAAATTGGCATGAAAAATGTATTCAAATGAGTCCAAACAAGCCTACAATTATTAAAAGAATATATATATGGCAACAGCTGCCATGCTCACAGCTGAAATAAGAATTGGGCAAGTCATTGTTCAATAACAAGCAGGTGTCTCCCTCTTTACCATATCCTTCCCCATCCCTCATCAATCAATGTTGGGGGACCTGGAAAGGCTGCTGGCAACATGACTCGGATCAACATTGCCTTGGGGGAGAGGGGGTCACTTTCCCCCCAAATCGGACAAAGTGTGGCAACATTTTTTCCATGATTGTAGTCTTGGGTAAGAGTGGTTCTTTAGATATTCTTAAAAAAGTTTTGAAAGACATTTAAAAATAATTGTTAATATGTAATAAAAAAAGTATAAGTATTAAGGATTTGCATGGTAATTGGTGAATTTACTGTACAACATTGTTTAGAGTTTGAGATTGATGTCATTTGACTGTGGTGGTGGTTGGTGTTAGTGGCTGGCTTTGGTGACAGTAGACTTTGGGTCTGTGAGGAATCAACAAATGACCTATGTTGAATACAAAGGTGGATTTCTTTTGTGAAAGAGTGTTTCACAATTGTAAGGTACCTAAAAAGATGTCATTTCTCTGCATGGCTATATACCAAGATGCATCAGTAAGTACCCCAGTTCTACATCAATGGAATATGAAACCAAATAGATACATTTGATGTCCATGCTAAGATGTACCTGTGGGTAACTTCTGCCAAATTGAAGATCAACTCCATGGAAAAAACTGATGCCCAATTATACCAAGATGTACCAATGACTATCCCAGTCCTACATCAAATTGAATGTCAACCAGATACATAAATCTTGATGTCCATTCTGGAGTTAAGCTAACCAGATGGAGAACTCTTCTAGTTTCGCATTGGGGATCAGATGCATCCAGGATAGCTAGTTGGGGGGGGGGTGGAATCACTGCAAGGCAAGTCTATTCTGCCTTCCCAGCCAGTCCTACATCAAATTGAATATCAACCAGATACATAAATCTGATGTCCATTCTGGAGCTAAGCTACCTGGATGGAGGACTCATCTACTTTTGTGTTGGGGGTCAGGTACCTCCATTATGGCTAGTTATGGGGGGAGGGGAATCACTGCAAGGCAAGTCTATTCTGTCTTCCCAGCATTATGCCTGGTACCCATTTATACTCTTGGGTGGAGAGAGGTAAGCCAGGTATAGTGTTGTGCCCAAGAACACAATACGCTAGCTATAACAGGGCTTGAACCCCTGACCTGACCACAAGCTCATTGTTGTAACTGTTGCACGACTGTGCCCTAAGCAAGTATTGCAGTCCCATATCTCATTAGGTATTGATTTGACGTCCATTCCAAGATGTACCTTTTCAGATTTATTTACATGTATATACTTTTTGCAACCAAAAGAAATCTAAGCCAATCCTGATACGTCACACTGAGTAAATAAGACAAGTTCCTTGTGTGAGTGCAAGAAGGTCATAAGGGCAATAGCTGCCATTTGTCAGAAATTCCCATCAAATATACTATTATGCCAATCCTAGTCAGTGGCTCTTGAAATGGTTCTTCAGGCCTCTGCAGGCAACTGTCCTGAAGAACCATTTCAAGAGCCACTGATTCAAGGAAAGATATATTGAGTCATCCTAATACAAAGCAGCACACAGATGTATCACGTGGCAGCTATTGCACTAACAACCTTCTTGCACTCACATAATGAGTTGTCCTCCAAAGAAAGCAAGATATTTAGTTTGCATGTAACTGACTGACAATATAACCTCTTTTTCTATCAACTACGTCTATTATATTTATTCTGCTAAATTCTCAACTAGCCTGTCACTTATATTGCACCCGCATGATCTCTTGCACACTATAGTGGTTGCATTAATTTTCTGTTAAGTACTTTATTTTGATATGTAGATTTTTATCTCCATTTTCCCCTAGTGATTGATTGTTAACATCCTGTTTGTACCTATCAAATAACATTAACAAGCAACAAATTTGCATTTGCGTCAAAACTTGTTTTACCACTCGCCAAGTTTGACCGATGTACTTTACAATATTTCTATAAACAAAATACTTAAATCTACCTTAAAAAACATATGATATAAATTAAGTGTTTGAGTATAACAGCATAAAGCTTCAGATAATATAAGGGTGTGGTTTCTCCTAAAATGTCAAAATCTTAAGAACTTATAGAAATATTTTTTATTGTCCTAACATGAACATGCATACTGAGAATTCAATACCTATTATATACTATTTTTTCACCTAAATCTTTCTGCATTTCTTACAGGGATGTGACAACTTTCACATGAGAAGAAAAAGAGACCATCCAGATGTGGTCATATTAAGCCCGGATGATTACAAAAATGCAGATGATTCCAGCCGTAAAGTGAAATTTGATGAAACACCACAAATCGTCCACCCAGAAGATGGTGACAAGCTACAGAGCTCTTCCATTCCATACCGTATTCTTTCTCCCAATGATGATATGTCCTCGCCAGAATGTGCTGAAAGAGGTGATGACCTCAAGGTCAAAGGTCAGAAATCAGATTCAAATCGCATGTCAGGTGATGGTGCTGATAAAGATGATGATGAGGATGATGACAATGAGAGCTTACACAATGAGAGGAATTGTGGGAAATTTTATCCAGGTGATGCAAATTATCAAGAAGGTGCTGAAGGTCTTTCACCAAGAGACTTTGACTCTGGCATTCACATGTCATATTCCCTATCCTTAGATGATGGTAAAGATAACGAACACATCCGAAGTAGTTCCCAAGAATGTTTACTGTCACCTGAGAGTAGGAAACCAAGTCTCTTACACTCAAGGAACTCAGATTCTTTAGATAGTTTCTCCAGTATGAGCATTCATAGTTTAGATGCCAATGATACTGTAGATAGTTTAGAAACACACTACAACTCGGGGCACAGTGAAATCAACTCCCCCGACATCAACGAGGATTTTGAATCTGGTGCTAGCACGTTAGTCGGGAGAGAGGAACCGGTCTCAGATGATGAAGATGATGACTGCAATTCATTAGAAATTGAAACCATGAGTCTTTCCAGGAGTTCCAGTGAAGAAACTCTCAAAACAGAAAATGAAGAGGACGAGAGAGAACAAGAATTGATTTTAGCAGATTTCTTGGATCAGCTACAGGATAGGTCATCATCTATGTCCAGTGAGTTGAATGAGGCCAGAAGTAACAATAATGACTCTGATTTTGACAGAGACAATAACCTTGATCTCAGCCAATTTGTTCCAAATGGGGCCAAAAATCGTGCTAGTGAATCTTCGTCAAGTAGAATGCTTCATCGTTGTAACAGCCAGCCTGAATTTAACAGCAGGGAGGATATAAATTCATTTGAAGAGCACAAGCACAGGGAAACAAGATCTTATCACTCAAAACCCCACAAAACGAGGAATGTTTACAAGCGGTCTAAATCTAGTGATGATTTCAGATACTCCCATCACAAGAAGCCAGAGGATAGAGACTTTCATCATCTCCCCATTGGAAACATGGCTGAAGATGCAGAAGCAGGTGACACCATTGGTGACATGCATCAGATGCAGGAGAAAACTTCACCAACAAATCGCTTCATCCGGTATGACTCTCTTCCCCTTGTTGTTGAAGTTTGTGAAGCCGAATATACAAGCCCCACTCACCAAGTGAGTGATTTCAGAAGATTATCCATCGAGTATGGAACATATGATACAGAGGCCTCGGACAGATCTAGAAAACATAGGAACAGAAGAATGGACTGGCAAAGAAAGTTTTCACCTAAGAACTCTTATGAGGAAAATGAAGCAAGGCAACCTTCGGTTGAGTCGACTACCACAGAAGATACTCTTCCTAAGAGTACTTCTCTGTCGTCTGGTCCTACTACTCCAGAATCAGACAAGTGGCGTAGAGACAGTCAAGCTTTGGTTTCATCGGAAGCCGAGTCCTTCTCTGATAGTGCCAAGGATCACCAAAAGTCTCCCGAGAAAGACATCGGATGCAGTAGAGTTCCATCATCAACTGGTGCAGAAACAGAAGTCAAGAAGGATGACTGTATTGACAACAAAATGGCAGAGAATGAGCTTGAGGCCAGTAATGAAACAAAGAATAAAACTGAAAAAGAACTTGTGCGACCATCTGGAAAGACGAAACTTGTTAGGAGCAATCGCGCTGTTGATGAGGAAACGTCAGAAAAGGGTGTGGAAACAAATGAGATTGTCGTAAAAGATGAAGTCGTCCAATGTGTGGAAGAGAGTGAATGCAGCAAACCAGTGGCATCACCTTCCGATTCACCATCAAAGCAGCCTTCTTCCAGTCCTCCTGCAACATCACCAGTAACGTCACCACAGCAAAACCAACGTGTATCACCAAGGACATCACCATCAAATTGCCGACGGAAGGAAAACTTGGAGATTGCCAATCTTACCAAGAAGGTGTCAATGAAACAGGAGGAGGTGTTGCAGTCTGCTGAAGAGGTCTTGTCATCGGCCAATCAGGTGAGAGATTAGGATTTTGTTGGCTCTTAAAAATTGATGTAAATTTTTTGGATGTAATTCATATTGTTTAAAAAGTATGTTCCAGTCATATGTTCCAAACATAGCAGCAATGACACCACATATCCTAAGACATACGTGCTCAGTTTTCTCCATGTTAAGTTCTTTATTTGGTCGGATTTGTTTTGTTGTGTTAATGCAAGATGGTCTTAAGTGTAATAGCTGCCATGTGATACATCTATGTGTTGCCAAGTATTATGATAACTCTCATTATCTTTCGAGTTAGTGGTTCTTGAAATGGTCGACACATTCTCCTGAAGAACCATTTGAAGGGCCACTGACTAATGACTTGGCATAATAGTATGTTTGCTGGAAATTTCTGACAAATGGCAGCTATTGCACTTACAACCTTCTTGCACTCATGCATTGATTTTCAATGAACTAAATCCCCTTCAAAGTTGTTTAGCTGTAAAAGTTCTACCTATCCTGATATGATTTTAATAATTAAAATCAGGGACCTGATCTTAATTATATCCTGGCTGTATAGTAGGTAAGGGTCAACTTTTCAATAAGCATTTCGCACATTTTCTTGCTTTTTTTAACTTATAAATGTACAATTGGGGTCTTTTTAGGCATATTTTCTTGTGTGAAAGCAAAATCAGAGAACATTTTTTGTGAGGTTTCTCCATAAATCATGTGCCATTGTTTTAATCTTACTACTTTTAATCATGATTGCATTTTGAACTAACTTGAAGTGAAAAGATAATAAACATAATGGGAAAGAAATGTACTTGGCGAGAACAGGTTATATGGTTTACTCCAAATGCACTCATGTACAACAAACTGGGTCACAAATAAAGCTTTTATGCCAAGATTTCCTACAAAATTGGAATACCAAATAGGCAAATTTAAATGAATCCTGCGTCAAATACTGTTTTTGTAATTGATTTGTGGTTTTAGAGAGAACTTTGCTCAAGGTAATGGACTTTTTATTTGATTTTAGCTTATTGAAGTGATTGGTTATGTGACTTGCTGTTTTATGCTTTCTTGTTGATATTTGGTCAAAGATCTTCGCTAGAATTTACTCATTGCTGTTAACAAGTAACATACATTTGTAACACATCTCAAGTACAAAAGGTTTGAGTGATTACATAATTATGTTGACAGCCTGACAGGGACCCCTGAAACATAATTCCTAAGTGCTGCAAATGGTGTCTTAAGGAGAGGGGCCAAGACAAAGTTTGTACAGGGGTCAAATTTTTAAATTGATCCAATCAATGTTGAAAACTGGTGCAAAGTATGACTTTTATTGTCTACCTAAGGATTCAGGAAGGTATAGCAGTCAATATTGACTGCTATGAGGGGCATGGGGTTGAAACTATAGGCCCAGGTGATCTTGAAACCATACTATGCCCCGAGGCGTAAGCCGAGGGGTATAGTATGGTTTCGAGATCACCGAGGGCCTATAGTTTCAACCATGCTCCGAATAAAAAGTAGTCAATATTTGTTTTATATACCAAATATATAGATTTTTGTCATCTGATTGGTTAAAAGAACATTCTAAGCCAGGATGCTAACACAGGCCTATGTGTAGGCCATATCATGGCGTGCATGCATGCATGGTTTAACAATTTTGTGTAACTTAGGGTCCAAAACTTGTGAAGAATTAGCAATCAACCTTTCTTGTGTTGAGGAAGTGATATTGGAGTCCAAAACGGATCGCCATAATCGACTTCTTGCCATTTTTTTTGTCGGCAAGATGCATACAATTTACCTTGTAGCTCCAAATTCAGCAACTTTTACACGCCTGCAGATGGCCGTCATCAGTGTCAAATTATAATCCTCGAATATCTTCACGGTGTATTTTACCTGCCGTTTGGTATTAGCCCCATGAGCAGCATCTCTGATTCCTTTCAGATCTTCATCTACAAGCTCAATGCTGCGATTCAGCCATACCCTAATTGCTCTTGTTTGTATCAGACTTACACTACAGCACAGACTCCCCACAGTACGAGTAAACAAAATACGGTCTGCTTATATTCATCTCTTACACCAGCTTCAATATGTACACTCATAATACGGATTAATAGTTCCTATAACAGTCTTTTACACTGGGAAGAGGTGTCCCGGGCATAGTTCATGAACTATGCCCGCTTTCCCAGGGCATAGTTCATTTTTGGTTCAATTCTTGAAGCTAGTTGAATTTATGCCTCCACTTTTAACCAATCAGATGACAGGGATCTATATATGAGGTATATAATTTGTAATATCTACAGCCTAAAGTTTCAGAGTTATAGGCTAAAAACAGCAAAAATCAATAAAAAGGGTCAATTTCAGTTGTACACGGGTCAAATTTTAAAGTTGGTCCAATTTGGTTACAAAATGGTGCAAATTGTTGGTGGAGCTCATATGATTAAAATAAGGAATAGATTTGAGTGTCTCAAATGCTTAGTTACCAAAGTAGGGGGGAAACAAGGTCAAGCCCCATTGAATGCAATGGACGTTGACCAGATATGCCAAACGTCCGAGTTTATACAGTTACATTGCAGATGATGATCTCACATTGCATTGCACCATTTTACTGTACTATAGACGTTTTTCCCTGACATCATCAATGAATCATTTTGCCACTGGATCTGATCAATACGACCCTAACCTTTTAAATTTATGTTTGCACATGATCACCAAATGGAAACATGGTGATGGCAGTCAATTCAATACATATTACAAACTGGATGGGTTCTCCCATGCCAAGCACAAAGCTAAGTTGAATTTAGTTAAAGGTGCAACAAGAGATTTGAGACACCAAAATATTGTGCCATAATAGTAATTTCATATAGATTTGACACTCAATAGATTTCTTACTTTGTATTTGGCTACAGAAATGTCTTAAAAGAGAGAAAAAGATGATTTTGATTGGTTTATATTTCAATTTAAAACAGGCTGAATTTTGTATTTGCTCCTATACGAAATTAGAAATTTCACAATTTTTGTACCAAAGAAGCATTTCTCAGCTTAATCCTTACAGATGTGGGATATTTTTTATATAAAGCTTTACAACAGGGCAAAATCAGTACTTTTGATTATTTTAAGGGCACCTGATATATGAAATCTCTCATTGCACCTTTAATGTAATACGTCCTTACCAGTTGCAGCAGATAGGGTTGATGATATCATTCTCTGGACCAGCAATATAAACAAAAATATAAACAACATTCAATCTATCATGCAATGCAAGTGATGATGACGACGACGACGACGAGGAGTTGGAGGAGGAATCACTCAATCTACTCAATATATCGAAATGATGTCACTTGATGAAGAAAGGTCTATATTCATCAAATTCATCAAGACCATTTCAATGCAAAAAAAGAACAAAAAAGGTCTTTCCATGCTGGTGAATGGATATTTTGTCTGGTCACATGATCTCATCATGATGCATAATCTCAATTGCATTGCATTATGGGATTGATATAACAAATGCCCTTTGGTTGCATTACATCATGGCAATGTTCAAAGTAAATCAATACATGAAACTCTTTTAAGTTGGCAGACTATACTTATTCTTCTGAACACCATAACCTCAATATGCCTTTTATGCTTCAATTCACATTTTAATCATAGTCACAAGGCATTACAAGCATATTAGGTTTGTTTTTCCAACCTGTCACTCCTTTTATGAAAGAATGCCCCATATATTGACAAGATTTCAAGCACAGATTTGCAAGCAGATTATGACTCTCACTTTAAATTATTATGGTCAGTATTGAACTATTATGGGCGATATGGATCAAGCATTTTCACTCAATTTTTTTTGAAAGGGAACAACTCTTGGGAACTCTTGATGACTCTCAAAAGTTTTAATCCCATTATCAGTAGTCTAAACTCAGTGGGAACAAGCAAATTTTGCAATGCATTATTGAACTAGGAAAACTATCAATATTAGTGATTTTCTGGAAGGTAGAATATTAATATAAAAAAATCATATCTAGGAAGTAAAATGATTACACTTATGTTTGAGCCAGGTTTGTGAAGTGTTGAGGTACAGTATAAAGTATAGGCAAAAGTTGGGGTGGGGGTACAGGTTTCTACCCCAGAGAGCTTTGACCAGGAAAAGGTTTGAAAATCATGCTAAGTCAGCCCTTTTTCACCCCATCCAGGACAATCTGCCTCAAAACTACTTCCAACCTGGAAAATCTTCCCCCAAACTGAGAATTTGCCCCCTCTGACAAGTGACCCCTGTTAAGCCCCTGACATGGTGTACCTACCACACAGGCCTCTATGTACTGGGTACACCACAGTACTGACTTTATCATTACAAAATTAATAAATAATAATCAGCTACAAAGCACTGTTGCCTATTATTATGCTGCCATCCGGAAATCGTCACACATGCAATTATTTCCCTTCATCTCACAGCTGTTTGAAAGTCTCATTTATTATGACAAAACCAGAATAAAACAAAAATTATTGCCGGCGACACACTTTTGGCAACTGATTTGGAATATTTAGTCCACTAACTACATTCTGTGTAAATTTTATGAAATTTCATTGCGGGCAAATATGATTTTTCTTAAAAATCTAGTTTTCCCAATCTTTCTATGGAGAAGGGGCATATAGAGGGCGCTATAACATACAAATCATGACCTTTGTAGGCCTATATGGCAAGATTCCTGCAATGGATTTGTCTGATTTTTGCAGAGATGATAGCTCTTGCATGTCCCTACTTATTATCAGTTGTCAAAATTGTGTCGCCACTGCTTAAAATTGTTCTAAAAATAAAGGAGACAATAATGTATGGGGTCAAACAGCTGTGATTTAGGTGGTAGCTATTACATTGTAATATTGCCCATAACAGCTCAACAAATTTCGCTTGGTTCGACAAGGCTATTGAGAGTAAGTATCTTAAGTTTTCAAAACTGGCCTACAGAAAAAGTGAATTCAAAAATTATACCTTATAAAAACTGAACAACCATTAGGTTTTATTCAATTTATTAATACTTATTGTTTGCAGCTGTCAGACATTCAAGCATGTGTGGAGGAATTAGAGTGTCGTATGGACACGTTAGAGAAGAGCGTTGTGGGGAGTTTTTCAGCAGAGAGCGGCAGCGATGAAGAAGGACCATCATCACAGGATGCTCTGTCTCCACAGGTCAGTATGATCTTGTATACAGGTCAGTATGATCTTGTATACAGGTCAGTATGGTCTTGTATACAGGTCAGTATGGTCTTGTAAACAGGTCAATATGATCTTGTATACAGGCCAATATGATCTTGTATGCAGGTTCGTATGGTCTTGTATACCGGTCAGTAGATCTTGTATACAGGTCAGTATGATCTTGTATACAGGTCAGTATGGTCTTGTAAACAGGTCAATATGATCTTGTATACAGGTCAGTATGATCTTGTATACAGGTCAGTATGATCTTGTATACAGGCCAATATGATCTTGTATGCAGGTTCGTATGGTCTTGTATACAGGTCAGTATGATCTTGTATACAGGTCAGTTTGATCTTATATACAGGTCAGTATGATCTTGTAAACAGGTCAATATGATCTTGTATACAGGTCAGTATGATCTTGTATACAGGTCAGTATGATCTTGTATACAGGTCAGTTTGATCTTATATACAGGTCAGTATGATCTTGTATAAAGGTCAGTATGGTCTTGTATACAGGTCAGCATGATCTTATACAAAATTACACATTTTGTATAAAATTACACATTTCTTCCAGAGTACATGGAATTTGCACATAAGATTAGGCACACATACTATACCTATGGCAATGGTTCAGATGATGTAAAAATATCAACTTTTTTATGTAAGTCAGGGACCGAGGCTGTGGATCATGAAATGCCCCTTTTTAGTGCTGAAAGCATGCCGTCTGTCATTTTGGTTGCAGTATGATTTGAAATCCCTTTATTCTACACCAAAATGTCATAAAAAATTGCAGTAAAAGGGGGAAAAAAGCAAAACTGTGCTTTAAAGACTGGTATACCACTAGAGAAAGTTTTATTGTGCCTTTTCAAAGCTGGATGATCAAAAATGTGTTGCTATGCCTATGGTAGAATTAATTTTAAAAAGGTTAGTAATTTAGAAAACTACTAATTTTGGTGTAAAATATGGATGCCTTAAGAGGAGTGAAAAGTACAGTAGCTCAAAACATCCATTTATCAATTTTCTTGGAACAAAATATCCTATTCTTTTCCATCTATACAAGCATGACAAATATCTAAATTGGAAAGGAAATCTTTCCAAATCTTCAAATGTTTCTTGGGCTCTTGAAAAAACAGGGACCTAGGAATATAGTTTGTTGCCATTTCTGTTATGTTTAATCAATATTAATTTAAATACATCGCCAATCTATATTTTGATGATGCATGTTGATATTGTCTTACAAGGGCTTTAAACAAGATATCTGCCGGTCCAATGCCCTGTCAGTGCCTCACAAATAAGTTTACCATTGTATACTTTAAGAAGTCCATGGCATATTCATAAAGTCAGAATTGTATGAATAAACTTCAGACAAAAGGGTTTTTCTTTTCTTGAAATATTGATCAGAATACTTTCAAGATGTATAAAGTTTCAGATTTTTCCCAAAGAGAGTGCTGCTTAAAATTCAATCTTGTTTCGATGTTTTTATTTGACTTGTATCATACAAACACTAGATTTGACATAGAGCGTATGTTTTCCTTCTTGTAAGTGTAGAAATAAGATACTAGTGTTTTCTTCTTCTTGTAGGAACAAGTTGTTGAAGATGTCCAATACTCGAAAAGCAGCTTGCTGAAGCCCAACAAGTTGACAGGCAAACAGAGGTAAATATGTGAAGTGTGTTGGAACTACATGCAGGCTGCTGTAGTCTGATGTGTTCTTACTCTTGGTTCAAGAAAAGTACAGTCACTAAATCTTTGGAACAACAAATACTAAAAGAGATTACATGTGGGAATAGTACTGGATTATAATCCTATGGTTGAGGTCCTATCTGGGGATGTCACTGAAAATACAAAAAGATTAACATGTGGGAATAGTACGGATCCTAATCTTTAGGAGTCTATCTGGGGCTGTCACTTGAAATATAACAAGAGCTAAAAGGGTAAGGTTGGAATGTACTGGATCTAAGCCTATTATGAGTCCTATTCTGGGGAGTCACAAAATACTGCTGAAAGAGATCAAGGTAGGGGGGGAAAAACTTAGGTAACTGGATCCTAATCCATTCTGAGTCCTATCTGGGGATCTGTACTGATATTTAAATAATAAAGAGGATACAAAGGTGGGAATCGTACTGGATTCTAATCCTATTATGAGTTCTATTATGGCGGAATTCGGGCAACGAAAATAAGGAAAGAGACCGTCCTTCGGGCTTCCTCCCTTTCGGTTCTGGTTGGGGTACTGAGGGGGGAATAGTAATGGATCCTAATCTATTTAATATGAGTCTTATCTGGGGATGTCACGGAAATTAGATACAAGATGGGTATAGTACTGGATCTTAATCCTATTATGAGTCCTATCTGAGGATGTCACTGAGCTTCACTGAAAATACTAAAGGGAGACAAGGTGGGAATAATTCTGGATCATAATCCTATTGTGTGTTCATGACTGTCTGTATTCCTGATTATTTGAGTGTACAAGTGATTTTGTATAAACCTTAATAGAAATGTTTCAAAAGCAATTATATACAAATACTACAAAGTTAGGGGAAATTGGGCACTCTATTTCCCCGAAGGTACTGGCTACAGTTATGTTCGTCACTATTCGCAAGGTGTATTAATGGAAATTATTTACAAAATCATAATAGATTCATTTGGATTAATAATTTTAAACAGGTAAGATGACAAATTAGTAGGCAAAAGATAAATCCCAACAAAAATGAGTAATGACAAGTCGGATATTTAACCATTTTTGAATGTATGTTCTTTGTGTTAGGAGAACTCGGCAACTGCAGTTCGTCTGATCACAGCAACCGCCCTGAAAGTCCTCAGTACCACCGAGAACATCATTGAATCTGAACATGCCCACTGGAGTGCCTCCTCAGTCAGACAAGACTCAAATTCTGACGATGACGAGGAAGACAGTCATCACAGTGGTGACGGTGACCATGGTGATAAGGAGGAGGAGGAGGACGATGTGAGTGTGTCTGCATCCAAATCACAAGAAGCATGTGCAGATGATAATCTTCCAAGTGACAAACTTTGTGAGGGTGAGGATTGTGAAATTGCTGCAATAGAAAAGGCACATGAGGAAAGAAGAGTGACATCATTAAGACCTAGCACTGAAGGCATGCATCTGGACTTGGATGGCACAGGAAAACGGGAACCGACAACCGATGGATGTGCAGATCAAGCCGATGTGTCGCCATCTTCCCAAGGTGCACATTGTCCATCCCCTGAAGCACAAAGGTCATCATCAAGACAACATTCGTATAGCCCATATGGTGGCTCAGGTTGCTCAATTCTCCATATCGAGACACAAGAGGGTGCCCTGCCAGTGGCAACATTAATGTGTGACACTGAAGAAGATGTGCAAAATGGCAACGGCTTGGGTGCTACTTATGAGACGCCGACGGCAAGCTCACGCCCTCCTGTCCCCAATGTGCGATGCCTTCCAACTGGATCTTCCCAGGAAGATGAAGCTGTTGAGGAAAAGACAGATAGTCCAAGAGCTTCTCCTGTGGGTCAGGAGGATGCGGTGCAAGCTGCACTCTATGAGGATATTGCAGAATTAGAAGAGAAGGTGAGGGAATTTGAGTGTGATAGACGGTCATTGTAAGTATGTGTTGAATTTATTTAGAATATCCTGCAGAAGTGGCCACATAACTGTAAACAAGATGTAGTCTGGATGTACATGTTTATGAATGAAGCACTTCACCGGTTTTCTTGGTTCCCTGCTACAGGCAATATGTCCTAATTCCAAACGAGATTTTGTATATGAAGCTCTGTTAAGGGCATAGAGTTATTTTTTATCAAACCACTTAAAGCATTTACCACAGTAGTGACGTTTCCCTTCTTAACAGGAAGCTTTCTCAAACTGATATGGCAGCTGATCCTTGAGTTGACTTGGTAGAGTCATGGTATGATGATGCCCTCTGGATCAGCTGATCATAAAGATGACTGAGCTGGTAAGCCCCCTCATCTGCATTCATCAGGTTCTTTCTGTGATCTAGTCCTCCTTTCTTCCTTATCCAGATGGCCTCTTGAAGTCATCTGGCACTTGTATCACTTTCTTTTTTGAGAATGTTGTATTCCTTCAGTTTATAAGATGGGTTTCATTAGCGACATGATCCGCTATTGCCGATTTAGGCAAAAGATAAGGAAGAAAGGAGGACTAGATCACAGAAAGAATCTGATGAATGCAGATGAGGGCTCTTATCAACTCGGTCATCTTTATGATCAGCTGATACAGAGATTGTCATTATACCATGATGTCAACTCAAGGATCAGCTGCCATATCAGTTTGAGAAAGCTTCATGTTAGGAAGCAAAATGTCACTATTTAAAAAGGTAAGTTTGGATTTCATAAGGGAACTTTAAAATTATGTCACAATTGAATCCTGATGAACCTTTTCAACGATACTCTAATATTCATGGTTGCTTCTGCAGTGAATAGTTGATTTGTGCTGATCCAAAATTCAGCTTGAATGAGGCACTGTTCAAACTGCAATCTCAGAGCCTGCATGGTTCATGTTCACTGAGTGAAAGATCCCAGATATCACTATGAGCTAGTCAAATCTCAATGTCCTTGGCACAGTTCAGTAGCTTTCATTTACAAATGTATTAGAAAATACACC
Organism: Ophioderma brevispina; assembly: GCA_023653785.1. Taxonomy (NCBI): domain Eukaryota; kingdom Metazoa; phylum Echinodermata; class Ophiuroidea; order Amphilepidida; family Ophiodermatidae; genus Ophioderma; species Ophioderma brevispina. Next base: position 37,857 of record JAMKCH010072476.1, read on the forward strand.
CCCTGGTTTTTGGGTATGATATATGATACCCAGATCACACAAGGTCAGTTCATGTCCAATGTCTGGTACACGTACAACCCCCTGAACTGTGTCCTTGGTGGATGAGCATATTGTAACTCATAGTGTATTGGTCCCATTCAGGCTGAATTTTGGTATTGCACCCTTTAATTTTGTTATCTTTTTTTGCATCGTAACTTTTTTGTTGAAATATGCAAAAGTAAAACATATGTTACCAAAAACAGGTTAAGCTAATTTAACATTACGGGTTTTTTATTTTTTATGGACAATTTTCAACTATATGCTATATAACAACTAAGGCATGAAGCATAATATACTTTGATCTTAAGGCTTTCTAAAAAGTATAAACATATTTTTGTTTAAAAGTAATTGTGATAAAGTGTGAAATTTAATTTAGTTTCAGTAGCTAGTGTGATTATATGTTTATGTGTTTAGATTTTAAGGAAGTTCAGAGAAGAGCAAATAAACAAATGCTGTATCCTTTTTAAATGTTGTGCTTTCTTTACCTGCATTTTGTGTGTGCTTTCAAGCTTCGTTTCTAATTTAGTTTGTGCTAATACCTCACACCATCTCCTGAATATGTCCAAATGTTTCCCCTTTGCATAGCAATTTTGTAGAAACAGTAATCTGCTTCAACAGTTTATTTTTGATACAAGTCTATAGAGCTATGACAATATGGTCCAAAAGTTTTACCTTTGTTGGACATGAATTATGGAGTCACAGCAACCTGGTCCAACAGTTTGACATAATATTGGACCATCTGAAAGCAAGAATGCCCCCCACAAAAAAATCATTGATGAATGCAGGCAACAACCCTATGTCTTTTGGGTAATGTTGACTCCTGAGCCTACACCCCTAACTTCCCAGTTATTACAGAACAATTGGATCTAACATCTATCCAATTCATGTTTTAGATTTCTGTGTTAAAATCAATGGTTTATTCAGCTCTGGGTGTTGTGTAAACTTCCTCATATAAGTTATTGAAGTCAACATTTTTGCCTTTCATATTTTTGTGTTTTCTAAAAACACCTTTTTTATTTTGATCAGAATTTTGCTTTTGTCATTTTGATCAAAATAGTCTACATATTTTTTGTGGAGGTGTGGACTAACCCCTAAATTATTTAATTAAAAGGGGGAACATTGTAAAAAACTAATTTTAGACAACAAAAATAATTGATAACAGTTGGAAAATGTGGTTAAATGTGCAAAAGGTTTTTTTTTTGGCTCTGCTCTGTGAACTCCTGCTAGGGCACTACCCCCAACAGCTTATAGACCACCAGCATATCTTAAAGATTTTCATCAAAGGACCTATAAAAATTTCTGCCTCTCACGTATGTTTTGAAATTTCTAGTAATCATATTTGTCTGAAAGTTTGATTTCAGTATGTTTTCTATTTTGCACTAAGTTTTTGAAGTACGAAGAACCTTATTTGCTGAGTAGTAGTTATTGCATCTTATCCCTACCCTTCACCCTCCAACTCCAAGCTGACATCTTATCTGCAGCTATAGCTTGTGTTTGGTGCAGCTTCTTGTTGTTACAATGGCTTTTTAACATGTTTTAAAAGTGAGTAGTGACTGATAAGGTTAACTAATTTGATTGGCTCTTGTCATTTCTACCTGCTCGCAATTGGTCGGCCCTGCTCATCAGGTGTACCTATCGGCTGGCAAAGTGTTCACACTAGAAGAAAGACTTCAGCAGCTGGAGCGTCAAGTGGACAAGATTGACCGGTGCTCCCCTGAAGATGCCATTTCCGACTTGGAGGACTCCATTGCCTTGACAATGGCACAGGTGGCACAGAGCGAGAGTCAGGTAGCTTGATTGGATTCGGTGTGAAATGTGTTTATTTTTAAGAAAATCTTTTGTTGATTTGTTATTAAGTGATGTTTAATGTCTATATTTTGTAAAATTTATATATTAAAAAACCAATGTGAATACATATTGATAAGTCTTGTTTGAGTGTTTTGTAACTTCTGTTCAACATTTTTTCCCTTGACTGTGCAATCCCTTTCCTATTTTATTGAACTTGTCCAACATACTTTTAAAAGAAAACTAAAGATTTGTTCATTGGTCCAGTTCAGACCCTCGTGAAAACATTTAATTTGTGACCCCCTCTTTTTTGTACATAAAAGCAGCATTTGCAATACCCATACCTGCAACTCAACTCCATTGCTCTGACCTTACGTATCAATACTACTTTGTTGGTCAGCTTCGCAATTTTACCAAAGAGTGTCAAGATTAGATGGTTTACTGTTGCTCGATGGGTATTCTTTAATGCATGGAGCTTTGATGATTTATATCTCATTCCAACGATCCATGTAAGCTGTATATACTACAGACACACTTTGATTTGGTGTCTGTCTTTTTTTAATGGTTCTAAATTTGACAAATTATATTCTAAGAGATGCAAATCATGCCCAAAAATGATTAGGTCAAAATATTTTATGCATATTGGCTAATGAACTATTGCCTATAATATCATCATGTTAATTGTCAGGCCCGTACAGGCGGGGGGTGCAGCCGCACCCCCCCCCAAAATTCACAAAAAAGGGGAAAAAAACGGTCCACTTTTTGATGAATTTTTTGATAAAAAGGTCCAAAATTTAGAGAAATATTGACAAGAAAGTCCACTTTTTGGTGGTGAAATTGTCAAAAAGTCCAAAAAAGGACCATTTTAGGGGGGTTAGGTCCATTTTTCCAAAAAGGTCCACTTTTTTGAAGTCCCGCACCCCCCCAAAATAAATCCTGCGTACGGCCCTGTTAATTGTGTAGACAATTTATAACATCGTCCCACCATACATTGCCCTGATGGCCATCACAATTGACATGTTCATAAACACATTCAGAATCGGCATGACAAATGCATTCAAATGAGTCCAAACAAGCCTAGTCTTAGGTCAGTAGTTTTTGAGAAGGCTTCCCAAATGACCTGTGGTCGGTCATTTGGGATGCCGTCTCAAAAGTCTTTGACTTGGGTGTTATAGCTTTGTGCACCAAGCTTATTGAGAATGCTGTTCTGTATGTAGTAGCCACCCAAATGATACCCCAGGAACATGTCAAAAAGATCTGCAAGTGTATTTACCTTAAGATAAAATAAATGTTTGAGTTACAAAAGCAAAACAAAAGTCCTGAATCATATCATGTATGAAAGAAATCATTATAGCAACATTATCACTCTCTTAAGGTGCAGACAAGAGTTTGAGTGACAGGGAACTTAAGTTCATCTAAGCTTCTGAAAAACATTCAACTCTTGTTTTAATGAATAATATACAATTCAGTACAAACAGTACATTTGAAATTATACTCTATTTAGAATAACAATATATTCTGTAGCACAATATGACCGAAGCAATATCTTTTAACATGCAATATTTCTTTTCCACATACCATGATATCTATTTGAATCTATTGGCATGAGCATTGGTGGTGACTCTTCTAAAAACATTCATATATCGCATCAAAGCAATCACCACCCTTGCATTTCACTTGGTGAAATAAGGGTCACATTTTCACAAAGTTTTGCATTCTTTTCACACATCTTAGTTAGTGATAGTATTGTCTCTCATCATATTCATCACATCTGGTTTCTTTCCACAATAATTTGTTTGTACCACACAATATGTATAGTCATTTTCAATTTTGAATGTTAATTTAGAAGAAGTTCACTTTATTCAGTGTTCAATTACTTGATACCAAACTGTTTCTTATTTTTGAAAAGATTTATTTGGTGTATCGAAACAGGGATTCTGTTTACTGCAGAATTTGAGCAATATAGTCTTATCTTTATGTAAGCATGATATTTTAATAACCCTAATACTAACACTAAACCCTAACCCTAAACCTTAACCCCAAATCTAACCATTGTTCCTAACCCTAAACCCTTACCCAAACCTTAACCCTAACCCTAAAACCTAACACTAATCCTATGTTTCTACCCTTAACCGTAACACTAACCCTAATCCTTAACCTTAAACCTTAACCCTAACTCTCAACTTTAACCCTAACAATAACCCTAACACTACCCCTTAACCCTAACACTTACCCTAAACCTGACCATAAAGCTCAACCTAAACCCTGAACCCTAACTCTAGCCCTTAACCCAAAAACCTTACCTTCCCTTAACAGGAGTTATGTTTACTGCAGAATTTGAGCAATAGTCTTATCTTCTTGTAAGCATGACATTGTAGTAACCCTAATACTAACACTAAACCCTAACCCTAAACATTAACCCCAACCCTAACCGTTATCCATAACATTAATCCTAAACCCGGTTCCTAACCTTAACCCTAAACCCTAACCTTAACCCTAAACTTAACCCCAACTCTACCCTAACCATAATCCTAACCCTAAATCTTAACCCTAAACCCTAACTCTAACCCTTAATCTTAAACCTAAAATTTTTGATATGCATACATGATCGGTAAAACCAGCAATATCCATAAAAAGATTCATGAACTCACATGCGAGCACATATTGCAGAGAGAGAAATGAATTTATTCCTTATTCCAATGAGTATTACCAAAACCTTTTTCTCCTGAAATTGTATTTTCCCCCAGTTATTAATATATAAAGTATAGTTGTAATGCTATTGAATTTGTATGTTTACAAAATTGCCATTTGTTTTTTAACCAGGTGATGTCTGTTGAGGAGCAGATCGCAGTGCTGAGCCAATCAAGACCGATGTACTCATCAACACAAGTCATTGACTGCCCAGCCAAAGGCTCCACCCCTCCTCATCACCATGGTGTCTCCTTAGCAACGCTCAACATGGACTCCTCAGGTAGCCCTTTCCGTCTAGGTGTGGTCCAAATTGAAATCTCACGAAATTGCCTCGAGGCAGCAATGGAGGTCGAAATTAATAAGGAAGAGTTGCCAACTGATGGCGCTGTTCAAACCGCACCCTTTGATGATGTTATTGTTCGTCACACTACAGGTGACCCGATGGACGACGCACCTGATAGCGATGTAGACGAAGAGATGGACGATCGTAAATTTTGAATCAAAGTTTGAAGTTTGCCTGAATGCATCGATCATACCATTTTGGAATCACTTAAATTGAATGTGCATGAAGGCATTATGAAAGGGATAGGGTGAAATTCATGAACATCATCATAGGATTCATAAATCATTGGATTAATTATAGAATACCCTGCATGCAGTTACACCCCATTGCTTTTACCTTCAATATCAAGCAACCTTAATTCAAAACCATACATATAAATCACCACATCTTAACTATACTCCTAACCTAATTCCAAAACCTTAGTGTCATTCATCTAAGCCTACAGTTGTGGGGTATTCTATAATCCTCTAATCTTGAACATAGCATAGATTTAACATTTCATTTACCATTTGGGGATTCAACGCTGGTGGATGGAATTGAATGGGGTATTCTGTTAAAATATTGTTCATTGCTAGATCAACACAACGCAGATTGGCTTTAAGGTCGACTGGTGTGTTTTGCATAATCTGACATAAAAAATCTGTTTTAACCTTCATAATTAACACAAAATTGGGCGGGCACAAAATTAGAAGGTTAGGTTTGGGGGTCAGATTAATTAAGAGGTCATGGTTCTAGGAGTTAGAATTACAATTAGGGCTATGGTAGTGGTTAGGCTTTTTACATAGAGGACATTATCTTAATTCCATGTGGTTAAGATACAATTTTGGAGATTTCAACTTTGTCAAAGTTAGAGTGAGTGTAACTCTGAGAGGAATATACCAGTGGTATATCGTAGCGGTGTTGGTGGAACATGAAAAATTCAAACATATTGGAAGAACCCAAATACAATCACTTCCTTTTCATGAAAACAATTGTTGTGTGAATGCAAGATTAAGTGCAATAGCTGCCATGTGATACAGCTAATTGCTGCCCCTGTATTAGGATGCCTTTCAACTTATATTCCTTGCATCAGTGGCTCTTGAAATGGTTTAGGTGATTGTGTCGCAGTAATCAGGAGGTCAATATGCATTATTGTGGCTTGTACACGCGGAAGACAAGACACATCACTGTGACCTCCATAACTGGTCGAAAAACGCTCATGCAAAATGTCCTGATTTGAGGTCAAAAATACCTGATTCATTATAAAAAAATGTTAAAAAGCAAAGAATTTTAGTTTTGAAAAAAAAGCATGTCCTCTGAAGTTGTAGAAATCCCAACAAATTTTAAAGCATCCCAAATCATTTAATTGAATGTGTGCTACAAAAGTTTGTGTACGTATTACTCTCTCTGTTTTAAGAAAACAAAGCCCTTGGAAAATGTCTACCTTACATTTCTGGGCAACACGAATTGAATTCTCATAGTGCTATAACATGGGCTTGATTCCATAGATTTTAAACTGCGATTGTGGGCAGGGAATGTGGACACAATAGCAAGGTCGTTTGCCTTTTGTATTTGTGAAAGCCCTGTAAAAATGACCCTGTCAACAATTTTTTAGCTGTGAAAACAATATAATTGGTGACCTGCGATACTGCACATGAAGACCCCATTTCAAGAGCGATGACAAAGGATTTGGCATCATAGCGATTGAGGGGAATTTCTGACAAAATGGCAGGGATAATACTTATGAACTTCTAGCACTCAAATTTGGATGTTCTAGGATGTATCATTTCAGATTTTTGTTAGTATATACTCCATTAACTGTTATTTTATCAATGGAGATGTAAATCCAGGCTGCATCTATCTGATTAATATTTTGAAACCTGTCCATAGAAAAAAAACAAAGGTAATGAAGATGTGAGTTGCTGCCCCACATGCTGTTCAAAATCTTCCAAACAACATGCCAGATGCACAATGAATGGGTGGCGTGATTCCACTTCCCACCCCAGAACGCCCAAAAGGCCCATAAATTGCTGAATTTGCACTATTCCCTTATTTTTGCTCCTCAGTAAGTTCACCCCTCTAAAGTTTGGTGGCCCATCCACTGCGATAGAGTCACTTTCCATCACTGAGTCACTGGAGTCAATTAAAATAAGTGTAAAACTCTGGAAATTGCCACATATGTACACACCCAAATGATTTGAACTATGTGTGAGGGAGCGCCCGGGAGGGTTCTCAGGGGTTTGTTGGTATACTCAGGCTTGTTCCAGGGGTTTCCGGAAGTGACCCTTAAGCATGGACCAATTTGCAGTAAATATACGCCCGAATGGTACCACCATTTTTGGGTTAAATTAAACTAGTTTTCAGTGAAATATACCCGAACGACTGATTTGCAGTGAAATATACCCCCTTGCATGACCTGTTTCAATATGTGAATAAAAAAGATATACCTTTAAAATACCCTCTAATACAAGAAAAATGACACTACAATTTTGATTTAGAAAATATAAAAAAAATTATACACTCAGGATTATTTTACACTGATATGTTTAGATTAATTTTTCCTATTTGTATCACTGAACCAGTCACAAACACAACTGAATTTGATCCCCTTTTGGGGCTATACTCTTTAATCTCTGTGGCGCACAAGCGCACTGCAATTGAAAGGCGGCCACTGGATATACCGCCGCGTCAAACTTTTATCTCAGACCAGCAAGTATATAGAACTTGATTATTATGAATTTGCTACCCCAGTGGTAGTCCCAGGCGCATTTGCAGGCTACGTCCCCCTTTTTTTGGAATGAGCATGGGTGCCCCCCCGACAAAAATCCAACTACCACCCCCCTCCCCGGGGGGAGCAGTCATTATTTTTGCCGGAGGGAATAGATAATTCAACTCTTTTCAGAAAAAAATCTTGCATTCCTCCTTGGTTTTAAAATTTCCGATTTTTAGAAAATTTTTCAATTAAAAGTGTCATGATCTCCCCTCCCTGTATGAACATTCATGTTCCCCTCTGCTTACAATTTTTTTTAGTATTCCCCTCAATCCTCTATTTCTCCCACACACAGCCTAAAATATGACTATACGCCGGCATATCCATGAATTCATTTTCCCCTTTCCCGTCCCCGGGGTGCAGAGTAAAAAAATTAGCCCAAACTGTCCATTGATTCGAATGTTTTTCCCTCAGATCCCCATGGTGTGCATTACCCCTTCTCACCCCTGGATACACCCATGACTGACCCCTTCCCTTAGTGATGGTCTATTGGTTCCTTTCCAGTATGTTTGAATAGGGTACACTCCCTCTTGAATTAGAGAATCAAGGTATGATTTTGGGAACTGGTACTCCTCTTTCCGACGAATTGAACCCAAGGCGCTCCCATTTATTTTAAAAGAAGTGAAGAACGAGGGGCCGGAGGCCGAGTTCTTCACCACAAATACTGGTGTCGCCGGGTTCAATTTCGTCGATAAGAGAGTATAACCGGTGTCTCCAAATCATACCTTTAATTCTGCATTCTTAAACATCTTTAGCATTTAAGGTCTCTTTAACCTAATTTCGTCATTGCTTTACGGCTTAATAGAACAGAAGACTGCCACCACCACCCATGACACAATCGCACACCCTTGAACTCAACGATCATACGCAACGATACGCAACTTTGGCAGGCACGCGCGAATGCAGCAAAACCAGGCGGTATGGACGCAAGCGCTTCAACCTAAAATAACTTCAATCGCAGTGCGTACTACCTGTGTTCAATTGTCGAATTAACCCGGGCATCACCAATGGAATTGCTTTACATTTTCACAGATGTTTTAAGAATTCCTAGGACTGGTCCATTAGTGGAAAGTTTGATCATTGGGCAATTAGAACTCATAATTACATATATCCCTTCACCTACTCTGTATCATGTGCTATAATCATTAATAACAGAATAAAGTTCCATGAACAAAGTAGGTTTGGGAAAGGTATCATGTCATTATGTCAATCATTGCTTTCATACTATTCAAAGACTTTCGTTTTTTAATTACCATCACAATCCTTTGTGTATGCTGAATGCAAGAAATACTTTTGTTCCATTTGAGTACATGTTATGAAAACTGTTAGGGGTGTCAAAATCCTAATTGATAAAAAAATCCAGTGGGCCTTGCATTTGACACTAGACATCCAGATTTTTTCAATTTCTTTCTTGCAAAGTTAACAATAATAGCACTTTTTTGGAGAGCGCCCCCACTTTTCAAAAATTTGAGATTTTTACAACACTGGTTGCCATGGTACTAACTGGCTAGGAAACACACCCACTAATTATATAATTAAAAAAATAAAAGATAAAACCCCAACAAAATAAAAAAAAAAAAAAAAATAAAATAAAATATTATAAATATTTAATTAACCTCAATAATAAATAACCTAACAAAAAAAAAATAAAAAAAATAAATAAAAAAAAAAAATATAAAATAAATATAATATAAAAAAAATAAAAAAAAAACCCTTGGTAAATGGTTAAGCTCGAAATTCTGTTTCACCAACAAGGAATTTTGTAATTAGAATAATTTATTATCGTAGATCTCCGAATAATATTCAACGGCTGCTGTAAAGGTCTTTCCAATGTGATATAGCCAGGAAATAATCGCCATGTAGGTGTGTACGCTCATCCATTCGTGTTTTTTGAGTTCAGGCAATTCCATATTTAGAGGTTATTTTCTCGGGGTGGCACTATTTCTTCAAGGACGGACCCTAAACGTCGCATTTTCCAGCTCTGCCGTTAACGTCCAATCTGGGATCCCAATTCTAATTACAAAACGCTTAATTTTCTGATAAATACGCATTTTTATAATGCCAAAATTTTGTATGTCAAATTTTGAAAATTGGGGCTCTCTTACCAAAAAGTGCCCTTATTGCTTTCAAGGTTGATGGAAATGTGTTTCAATTTATCAAATTTGCAAAAAATAATTTTTCCTCCCATTGGCTGTGAAAATGCCTATGAACACCACGTACCAAGATCTCTGATTGTGATGTTTCTAGGAGTAATTTTAATAACTGGACAGAGGTTGGTTTTGAATCAATCCCACAATGCCTTGCAATGTGCGCTATACTGTCTGTACCAAACTTATGTCAGTACTTAGTGATAAAAAGTTACCAAAATTTAAGAACCACAGGACCATTTCATGATCATTTTAAAAAATCCCTAAGTACTAATGCTTTGTGGGAAGAAATTAGCATAGAAGTCAGGAATTTAATGTGTTAAGAATAGGATTTTTTGTGGGAATCACAATGACTCTGAGGTGAAATTTCCAAAAAACGGTGCATTTTGGGATTGACTCAATACCCCTCAGATACTGGACCACTAAAGAATTTAGAACTCAATCAATTCCTTGCATCTTGGCTCACTTAAAAAAATCCTGTCGGAGATGATCATTCTAAAACTCAATCCATTCTTGTATCTTGGTGCTCGCTATTTAAAAATCCTATCTTCACATTGTGACACACCTCTACTATTTATAATTCAACTCCTATGCAGTTGATTTTGGGTGAATTGTCTCCTAAAAGTAAATAGAGTGCAAGGAGTGAATAAAAATTAAGTGAAAGAGAAAATGGACCTTTACCTTTTTGAGTGGTAACTTTTGCTGCTCTAAAATGAGTGTGTAATTGTTGAAATTGCTTACTCCCAAAATAGAGGAATATTGTTATCATAAAGTCAACTTTCACTCCTTTAAGAGTGTTTCCACTCAAAAATGTGTTGTCTCTCATTTAACTGATTGAACTATTGGAAATTCACACTTACATTTAGAGAGTATAAGAAACAAATTACTGCTTCTGTGAATTAATGTGCATACTCCAACATCATAATTAATTAAGCATTGCCTTGAGATGTTGAGAATTTGCTCTTGGAAAAGTAGTTTTAAACTAACCTCTATTTACATTCCTCTCCTTGTATTATGATTTCAGGTGATATGTCACAGGAAGGTGAGGGTACAGATGCAGATAAAAAGAAAAAGGTGAGTTGTCAACTCTGTTAGAGCTATTTCTGCAATTTGTGGAAAATTTGTAACCATGATTTGACCTCCAATCTTGTGTGAAATTGTAGGGACACTTTGTTCATCAACTGGCAAGTGTAAAAAGCTAACCGCTGAATACTGAGCTGATTGATCAGTCGGCTTGTTTGTCAGTAATCATCATCTTGCAAACAGCTTTTTAAACTTGCCATCCACCACATTCCTTCCTTATAACACAGGAAATATAGTACCAGAGCACATGTCAGTCAAAGGTCATCCAAGGGTCATGTAGGTTACATAGGGTCAATGAACTTTGGCAAACCACATATAAAGAGATTAAATGCAATATGTGATGATACACATTTTCCTCTTTTTGGACAAATTAAAAATAATATATTCTTGTTACCCAGGAGAATTATGTAGTTTCCTGATCAAGTTAACTTTTTAGAGCAGCCAGCATAAGTGTTGGGTGAAGTTGTATGCCCAGCTGAATTTAAACCAGCAGTTTCAAAGGCCAATTCCAGGATTTCTCATTTTTCTAACAAATCATGCGTTTTGCATATACATATTACTTGTCCACATACTAATCACTAAACATGCCAAAGCTCAAATTGATGTCCTTCATATAGAAAATTACAATTTTATAATAAAATTCTGGATCCAGAAATTTTGCTATACACAGTATCCTCTGACACCATTACACTACACATAATGGTTTTACTACATCAATACAAAAAAATCTGAAACTTTGAAATTGATCAATATAGGTGACTACCATTAGTTTTAGTTTACTATTTTTAATTAATACACACAAACAATATTATCTGATATTCTCAAAGGGAGTCTTAACTTTAGATGCAGGTTTAAACCAGGGTTAGTCCTACATGAGTGGATGTTTTTTTCCTTTCAACATACTCTGAAGGTGTGCCATAACAAGTGAGTAAAATTCCACATGGATGGACTGTTTCGACCCATCCATGTGGAATTTTCCCGCCCATTTTAAACTTTCATAGCATGTTGAAAGAAAAAAAAAAACATTCATGTAGGACTAACCCTAGTTTAAACCTGGGTCTAAGGTTAGACTCCTTAGAGAGTACCAGCTTATGAGTCTACCTTTAATGTCTTCTCCTCTTGGACAGCATCAAGAATAGTATACCTAGCATAAATAAACTTTGTATTACCTTTTGTATAACACCCAACTAGACAGAGGGCTGAATAAGCATCATTTACCACTTAACTCAGTTTTTGTGCATAAATATCATCTCAAGTGCATTGGGACAGTGTTGAGAGACTCAAGCAGCAGAATTCATATTCTTTTAGATGGGCTTTCAAAGGGTTTAATGCCTTAATATGTAAGGTCATTTTTAAATGTTAACCTTTTTTTTTTCTTTTTTACTTTTCTTCAATCGATGCTCTCAGTTCACATCAGTTCGTAAGCGAGTTGCCTTGTATGAAATGCACATCGGTGGATCAGGATCCTCAACAGAGTTGGAACCAAAAAGTCCAAGTAAGTAATTTACGTTGGAAAAAGGTTGTTGACTGGCTGGTATATTCTTAATCTTCAGGACAGTGACAGTTCAGAGAGTGTTATTAAAACATTGTGAAAAAAAATATAACTTTGGGAAACTAAATATGTTACTCATTTTGCCATAAAAGAAGATCATTTTGGTGAGCCCTCACATAAAAATTTATATTAAAGGCACTATTAGTGATTCACATAATCAAACAAAAAAAATATATATATAAAAGTCGACATTTTTGTGTATGTTACGGGTGCAGTAATGCTGACAAACTCTGCATTGATAAGCTTGAAAGTACCATATAAAAATAACAGTTGTCCGCTTAAGGGGTTTGATGTATTAGTGAACTACTCGATAGAATTTCCAAAATTCACATATATGGTATCCATAATGGCGCTGATCAAGAATCTGAAATAAAAAAAGGGCACTGGCGTACCCGGGTACATTTATTTGATTTTTTCATGCAAATGCGGATCAAAAAGTGTCGGAAGAAGTATGCAAGGAAAGGCATTTTCAGGTCTAAAATCTCAGGAGCTTACGGGGGGCTCTGCCCCCTGGACCCCCGCTGGGGCGTTGCCCCTGGACACCACCAGGGCCCCTGGACCCCACCCGTTAGTCGCTCCGCTAGCTTCCCTCTCATGGTTTGAACATCTTTAGTCCAGCCCCCCTCAATAAAATTTCCTGGGCACGCATATGATGGGGGTCACTGACTGTTTTTGAGCTATAGCCAAAACAAAAAAAAAGGAATGTTGTCACTTTTTAAAGCTTGCAAGTCTATGGGAAAAGTAAAAAAATTGACATTTGGATTGCCCACAAAATAAAAACTACCAGTTAGAATTTTGTAATTTCTAGTTAAGTTGATATCCCTATGTCATTCTTCAAAATTTAAAATAAAAAATGGGGGGTCACAACTTACTTTTTCCATTAAATGCTAAAACAACTGAAATTTGAGTCTTTTTAACAATTTGGGTGCCTTGTTGGGCCGCAATAGAAGTTTGCGGCACATTTGGTATGTGAGACTGAACGTGGGAATAGAGGATGCACGATTGACACGATTTATTTTAATTCTTGCGGAATAAATACAAACAAAAACAAACTAGAGATCCATATGCCATTTATGTGCACGGGCCAATCACACCTCAAAATGCAGATTTCGTGTCTTGCCACTGGCAGTGGGCGCTAAATTGAATGCTCAAGCTCAAAACTGCTCGCGCATAAACAGATCCACATCAAACCCCTTAACTGAACTGTTGTATGGGCAATTTAAGCTACCACACGTAAAGTGCATTTCCATGATTCTAGTACCTTTCATTTGTGTAATGGTTAATATGTCCTTTGAAAAAGGTTATTTTCCAAAATTTCAGTTGATTCTGACAGTTTTTTTTTAATCTGATTAATGAGGCAAATGTTTATTTATCACAGGCCACTGTAGTTTAATTTCTATGTAGGACAAAAACAAAAAAAATTACGAATTTCCTTCACAAGATAGGATGAATTTAAATGTAAAAATTAGGCACATTGTACTTCGGCCAATTTTTTCATATGACATAAAAATCTCAACTAGGTAAGTTTGGAGACAAGGCTGGTGGATCACAAAATGCCCCCTTATAAACAGTCCTTCAGACTGAATAACATTTCCTTCCGTCTTACCATTTATAAGAAGGTATGTCAAGGAACTTCGTACTTATCTTTTACTTTAAGCCATTTCTAAGAAAATAAAATATTTTCTCATTTTTTTTAGATGAGCTTAGATAATCACGATGGTGCCACAAAGTGCAGCTTGGTGATCCACAACTCCACCTTCACTTACTTGAAAAGAATTGAGATTTATATGTCATTGAAGAGTAGCCCAGTATTGTATGAGTTTATAATGTTTAGGCACAGAATCAATTTACTCTGCAAGATTTTTAATTTCGTAATCAGAAATACAATGCACGGCCTATTAAAAGGTACTTTCAGTGATTTGCTGAATCAGAAAATGTGAAAAAAATCTCAAAAATCGATCTTTATAGTTATTCTAACACACCCTGCAAGTTATGACTGAATCAACCGAATAAGGGCAAAATTTTGATATTTTAGAGGTCATTATTGTCTGTACGTCCACTAATACAACACATAATTGATTGGCCATTCATATCTCTTCGAACACTGCTGATTCCCTTTCCCTGTTTCTGTCTTTTCTTACAAATTTAATTTGGCAAAAAATAGTTTATGAGATTTCTACATACTATCCTTACACTTTGTTAACTATTTACTTATATTACTCTGCCAATTTTAAATATTTGTTGACTCTTTCTCTTTCTGAATGAATCGCTGATAGTGCCTTTGAGCAATGTGATACAAATATGTTGAGACTATCTTATCGATCATATAAACAAAATTTGAAGGTGTACTCACAAATGGTCCTTTAATATGCACACCACCACCAATACCACACATATTTGATATCAGTCATGCCTCCTTGACTTAGATGGGGTAGTGTAATGTTAGCTCATGCCACTTTTGATGGAACAAGCTCAATCAATATAGTCAACTCTCCCAAATATAAACTATTTTACAAGCAATATCGATTGCAAACCACAAACCAATTTTTGGATGCTTTTGTTGTATGGTCGGGTCGGTCATGTTGGGGTGTTCCAATGACCCACATATAACCTCGTCCTCATCCATTAATTAACACAAAAAATATTCAAATGACCCATTCCTTACAGTGAGTTGGTTCTTCAGCCTCCAATGGTTTTGGGAATAAGAACATATTCCTTGATTTGACAACATAAAAAAAATTCAGAATTTGTCATCAAAGAGTCGCTTTATGTGTTACACAACACAAAGGGCAACTCTAAACTGGGGGAAGGTGGTGTTTGGGTTTCGAGCCCCCGCCCCCCCCCCGGCCATCATGCAGTTGGAGGAGACTTGAAGTTCAAAGAAATGTGTGATTGATGGTGAGAGGGCAACCAAGACTCATTCACTATAGCAACTCCCATCCAAATGAATTCATTCAAATTAGATTCAAATCACAACAGATTGCAAACCATAAACCAATTTTGGGGGCTTTGATGTGGACCGATCATGGTGTTACCTATGGCCCCATACCAACCTTAACCTTGTCCGCTATTCATAATAAATATTTTCAAAATAACCTTGACAGTGGAGTTGAATATCAGCCCAACTTTTGGAATCTTCCATTACTTGAAGATATTAAAAATTCAGGATTTTTCGTCAAGATTTTGGGTTTAACGGTGTTAACCCAATGCTCATGACAACTGTCTAAATTTTGGAATTTTAAACATTTTTGAAAGTGTGTTTTTACAACATTTTATTTTAATTATTTTGTATTATTTATCGGTCGCGTAGCGACAGTATTTACTTTTACTACTTGGGGCCATTTTGGGCCGTTTTTTTGTTCGTGGATGTCCGTAAATGTCGTACGATTTCGGCCGGTGAAAAATGGTACGGCAAATTACTGTCGTTCTGGTGTTTTGCCCCCTAGAAAGTGTCGGTGTCTTCTTTAGCTTAAGTTTTTTTGGGTAAAAAACGGTGTTTTTGTAAAATTTGTTGCTTTTATTTAACTTGGAAAGTTTGGGTTTGTTTACTGGCTTTTGACGTATGTACGAGATCAGCTATCACTGCTTTAAAGAAGTATCTGAAATTGCGCTTTTCAGAGTGCGGCTTTGTTTTAAATCGCGTATACGTGTAGGAAAATAATGTTGCTGCCAAAAAAGGAAAATTAGTGATGGTTGTTTCCCCTCGGGCGATTTTTAACGCATGGTAGTTGGGTAAGTACACTGTGTATAATAGCGGGTAGTCCAAGGTTGCTCCGACTAGACACTCCATTGCTGTGGTCGGTCCCGGGCTAATACGGGTCGAGCAAATAGCGGGGGTTACCTGGAAGGCTTTTGAACGAAATTAACCATGAACTTTGGTACTTTGGTGTAAAACCTCCAAGGAACCCATAGGGAATTGACTGAGGAGGGTGGTCCAGAAATTTACAGGGATAATGCTGTACTTAATGCGGTTCTTGTTTTTTGATCAATGTTTTGTTGAGTAACAGTTCCATCTTTTTTGTTCGTGGGAAAAATGAGTTGGCGGGTGGTGCAAGATTGTCGTTGTAGATTTTGAGTTGCTGGTTATGTCCTTCATTCTTGTCCTGTCGTTCTTGGGTGGAATGTCAGTTCTTGGAGATTTCAAGTTCATCATGTTGGATTTTATAGGAGACAAACGGTGATTTTTCTGCGTTCTTGTAGACTTAGCCAGCCGAGGGGGGATAGCCTCATTTCGTTAACACTAGCTTCACGGGGGAAATTCCCAGTAGTGGGAATCGGGCTACTCTCCTTTGGACTTTTCAAGATGTTGTTTAGTCCTTTGCTTGGTTTAAAGGATCCCAGGCCGCTATTCCATATTCGAGAGGGGGTCTAACAAGAGGTATGGTTTAGGCTTTCTTTGATATATAATAGATGCATGATGGGAGTTTCTCTGGATGAGAACAAAGGATTTAGAGCTTTGATGCTTGCAGCATTTGGCTTGCTTGATTTTTTAGAAATTTGTATTGTTGGGTGTTGGTAACAGATGTTTTTTTTTTGCATATGACCCTCACAAAAGTCATACATAGGCCTAAAGCCCATAAACAAAAAGAAATTAAAAAACACAATAAAATGCATAAAAATAGCAAAATGGAATGAAAAAAGAAATAAAATAATAGTACAAATTAAAAAATTTAAAAAAAAACGAAAAATCATAAATAAAAACAGATGAAGAATATAATAACAAATAATTTAAAAAAATAAAAACCAAAAATAAAAATGTTTTTTTTAATTTTTTAGGTTTTTTCTTTTTTTAAATTGTTAAAATTAAAAAGAAATAATACATAAAAAATATAATAAGACATTTATATAGCGGCCTCCCCCAAAAAGGAATAGAAATATAAAATTAATAAAAAAAGTGTTTTTAACTTTTTAAAACTTTCCTAAAAATCAGGTACAGACAAAATAAATGATAAAAGAAAACGAAAAACAAAGAGAAAAAGAAAATAAAAGATGAAAAGGGGAAGAAAAGAAAAAGGAGAAAAACGAGGGGCTGATAGGGGATAGCCGGGGCCAGCGGGAGGAGGGGGGATGGGGGGTGGATCAAAAAATTATTTTAAAAATTAATGAAAATCAAAAGCCGTATACACAAAAATATTAATAATATAAATCGGTAAAAATGAAAATAAACTTAATATTAACTTACAAAATAAAGATGAAACTCACTAAGTAAAATAAAAAAAAAACAACTAAACACCAATACAATATTAAAAACCAAAAAATTTTGAATAATAAATACATTATCGAAAATGAAAATTATAATAGAAATAAAATCAAACACTAAATTATTAATAAAAGTAAATCGTTACAATAAAAAACTGTGAAATAAACAAAATAAAGATGACTAAATAGGTACAATAAAACACTAAATAATAAATAAAGAAATGAACACATATACAATACATAAAAACAAAATAAACACTATGAATAAATAAAATATATACATTATAACTTAAAAATCAAAATAAACAAACAAACGAAAGGATGTTCGCGAATGAAATTGCATTATTGTAAACCCGTTGGCGTCATATTCCAAGCTATTGTCAAGAAAACTTACAGCTTCAATTCTGACATCTTAACTCACGATTACAAACACTTTGCATTGTGTCTATATATCAGACCAAACTAGAGTCTAACACCAACAGACAGCTACAACCAGCACCAGTAGAAGAATCTCTTACCATCAAAGATTTTTTTCCAAGTGACATCTGCCATTCTGGAACACCCCTACCAGCTTTACTGGGTTCGCTCAGTCTACTGGAGATTTTCCGGAAGTCGCTTGAAGCCATTCACACTCCGCTACTAGCCACACAGACCTTCCTTTTACGTGCCACCAGTCTTGTCTTCCTGCACACTTGTTGATCTCTGTTCCTGGACCACAGCACCATTGGCACCTAGACAACAATCTCTACTACTGAGTGATGTAATGATTGGAAGATAGATAAATAGATGCAAGTCAAACAGTCAACCTCAAAAAAAAAACTTGCCAAAGTCGCCTGAATATGCAGCCCCAAACCCGGAATTACAATTCCTATTTGACATCAATTTAAAACAATCTAAACAACTGCAGGGAAAAACGTCGGCTTCATCAAACATACAAATTCCAGCCAACCTCGGTTAAGAAATGGCTCAGAGCGACCGGTAAGGTTCTGAACAGAAGAAAGCATCACAACCACTACTGCCAAAATGAACCCACTGGCAAAACTCACAACTTTCCAGCCCTCCCCCGCCCTACCAGTCAACAAATAACCAGAAAACCCTGAACTCGAAGCCGAGAACCGCGAAATTTAGTTATATAATATGAAGCTTCCTTCTTTCCTGATAATTTTAAAAATGCTACTTTTTTTCAAAATCATTGAAACCCCCCAGGTATTTTTTGATACTGTGCAGTTAGTTTTGTTACCTGGTTTTGGTGATCATTTTTTAGCAATAGTAATATAGTGTGATCTCGTTATCGTGTCATGTGAACGTATATGAGTGACATAAATATTGCACAGGCTTGCTGTGCTGGTGCTTCAGGTAAGCTTACAGGCTAATCATATTCAAAGTGCAAACATGAAAATGGCAATGTACCCACAGCGACCAAAAAACATCTGGTTGTATTACACGAGGAAGAAGAATCCTACAAAAACAGAAAGATTATACCACCAGACATAGCTCTAAAAGCGGTCAACATTTTTATATATAAATTTCATTTATATAAAATATACCGCTTTTTTTTTTTTCTTTTGATGCTATCTGCTGGAAAGCGAAAGGGACACCTCTGACCTAACACCTTATACATTATCTACGCTTCCTCTACCAAAACCCTGGCTAGATAAGCTTAGTTGGCCTAAAGAGCATTGTGCGAGTAGATACGAAGGTGCAGTTTGACATCCCCGAGGCATATGTGATCGGTGCACATGGCGTTGGTTTTTTTTTACACTGACGTGCGCTGGCCCATTCTCCAGGCGAAGAAAGGATAATAAAATATAGAAAATTGAGACATTGTATCTTGGCACAAAAACAAGAAGTCACGATGGATCATAGACGATTGGGTCAGTGTCACAACTTATGACAACCTGAGGATTAGCCCTGAGTAAGTCTGCCTGCCAGAGTAACCAAATTAGTAGACCCAAGAACCAAATCATGGAAGTGAATATTGTACCCCACTTCACAAAATTGTTTGCATTTTACAGTCAGCTTCAGATTATATAACAAGTAATATGGGATGGCTTTTTTTGGGTGATTTGAGAATATACTGCACTCATTCAAGAAAATATTGAACTCGCCTCGGCTCGTTTTATATTGTTCATAACGTGTCGGTATATTCTCATATCACCCTAAGAGCCATCCAAATATTATTATAATTAGATCCAATATATATAAATTACCATTGTTAGGTGTCATAAATCGCCTTCATATAGAATCAAGTCTGGTCTTACAACTAAGTGCAGGTTTGATTATGAGCAATATTGCATTTTTATCTCCTGTAATAAAATTTAATATAATTAGGAGGGAGTTATTGCAAAACGGTATTTGATTTAGTGCACCTTGTTATGACACAGCAAATGAAGTTATTACAAAACAAAATATGTTCAGATGATAAGATCACAAAGTAATAAAAGACAGTTTGATTAGAAAGTGAAGATGAAAGAGCGTCATTGTTACACACAAACATTAAACACAGATGGTTGCAAAAAGAAGCTCTGTATTCATGGATGCTTTCTTGCACTATATTACCTAAATTTTCAAAGGGAGGAACAAGTGAAAGCTTTCATTACAATGATTTTTTTTTACTTTAAAAAATTGAGGACCCAGAATATTTTTGGTTACATCTGACGTGATAAACAAAATCAATTATTACTAGTGAGAAACCCAGTGAGAGAGCTACAACCATTATCCTTCACTTTTAAAACAATTCCTGCAAATTTCAAATGTTTTCATACTTTGGTCGGATCACTGATAGGACTTTAATATAGTTTGAAAACAAGACCTTACCAATATAAATTTTTACGGGCATATTCTCCACTTAAATTTCCCTTTTTTTCTTCTCAACAGCCAGAAACCAGAACAGAAACCAGCCTCTACAGATCTGCACAACACACAGAGGTCCAGACCCAACAAGCCAATGGTTGTGATGATGTCATCAAACGCGCCGGTCGGGGAGAGGGGAAGGGAAGAGGGAAGAGGAGCAAAGGACGCCGTTGGGGGAGCGATGGGGGTGTCCCCTTTGTCCCCCCCATTTACCCCGCATCCTCTTCTTTCCTTCTTCTCTTCTTCTCTTCTTACTTTTCCCAGGGGGCCAGCAATTGTACTGGAGTACAATTGCCTGTTTTAATATAAATGGAGTATTTGATTGCAATTCCAAAACGGAATTGGTCTGCAACAAAAACCATTTCAACGAAATAAAATAATGTAATAGTATTATCGTCTTTCTTATTTTCCATTACCACCCTTGTACACATCAACAGTTTTAAGAGTATGTAATGATATTTCACTATTTCAGAGTTATCATACTTATAAATTTACCCCAATTTATTTTATGATCTTATAGTGTTTATACCAGTACAAACTCCCTCGTCAATAGGGAAAAAACTTACTCCAACGTTGGTCTGTATTGTTCCCTTTCTGTTTTTCACTTATATTTCTGCAAATAGTACCATGTGACGAGGAGTAAGAAATATGATAATGAAAAGGATTTTGTGCCAATAATAACCGGGTGCGGACACATACAAATTCCATCTGTGGTTGAAATCAAGGCATTTTGTGAAAATTAAATGGAATGCCTTAGCTGAAACATTGTCTTCAGATTTTCAACAATTCACCAAAACATGTTCAATTGCCTCCTCCATACAGTATTGTAAACAGTCAAATTTTACTCTCTCCTCATTAAAAGGTGGAGATTTGTATGTGTTTTTTTTTCAAAAACACTCATATTTGACAATTTTTTTTTACAGGGTGGTAAATTTCAAGTAGACATTGTATTTACCCAATTCAGAGTTTATTTATGAAAATACAATACTGATTGTACAACTTCCTACAACCTAAATTTAACCCCGACTATATATAACTAACATATATGTAGCTGTAAGGTCTTCAGTGCCTAAAATTTACGACAAATGTAATGCATTTCTAAATTATATATATTTTTATGAATAAGTTTTTTATTAATTGCCAGTTTGATTATTTGTCTTTTATGTGTTCAATGGATTATGTTAATTTTAATATCATTTAAATTGACAGATATTTTAGGGTTTGACATGCATGATCAAATATTCCACACTGATGTACAAAAAAGAGTTATCAAATTCAAGTACGAAATATTGGATAATCCATGGGCAATCTAGGAATTCGACAATGGGGGGGTGGGGGGGGTGCCGTCACTATTTGTTTACCGACACAATTTGCACTCATAAAGTAGAACCAAATTTCTTTCAGTTGGTTCAAAATTCAAAAGACGGACCAACATTACAGTTCTTGGCTACAGTCATGCCGCTACAACCGCTGCAGTGTGGCACGGTACCTACAACAAAAAAAAAAAAAGTTGGGCTGACTCCCTGGCGCAAAATGGGGGGGGAGGGTGCACACCGCCCATAAATCCGCCTATGAATCCATCAATACTATGCCAGAGTATGTGTCAAATGGGCAGTGCTGGTCATGCCACAAGATTAAAAAAAGCATGCTGCCAAACAAACATTTAACCCTAACAAGGCTCTCGTTTCTAGCCTTTCTCCCTGGAGGAAGGGAAGCGGGGTAAGGATAGAAGGCTTAAGAAGTTTCCCATCGGGGTGGGAATCGAACCAGGGACCCAGGTGCCTCAGTCTTATGAATGTGGAGGGCAAAGCCAACGAGAGTGTCGGTGGCCGGGCCAGCGATTTCAGGACCATATGGGTGTTTTATGATGACGTCCATCGCAAGATTTAGGACGCGTAGTGCCTTTTCTAGCCGCAAGGGTGTGGTCTATCGGCGTGTTAGGGTTAGACATAGAGGGGGCTGCACCTACTTTATTGCTATTCTGTGCAACGGCGATTAACACTTAATTGTCAATATAAATCCATGTATTTGAAAAAAAAAACAGAGTGGTGTCATATGAGCAGTGTGCGTGTGCTTGGGTACATGGTGACGTAGATGATAGTGCATAAACCAAAATCAAAAGCCGATTTGAAAACGTAAGTCTGTCTTTACCACCACCTGAAGAAATTCCCATTATGGTAAATGACCTAATGGATTATTATAGGATCCATGTAAAACAATCAAAAATAGATTACTCTATTGAGAACAGAGGTAATAGAGTAAATGGGATTTTTTTTAAATAGGAAGGAGCAACAAGAAAATTCGTATTCCCTTTGTCTCCTATTCATTGTCAATTTAAACAGATTTTTTCAAGTGCCATTATAAAATGGGCCAATCCCTAGGTAATCATTCTAATATGTAATATTAGATGCATCATAGTAGTAACAGATGTGGATTATTAGCATCATTAATTTGATTACCATCAGGGGACAGTTACAGATTATAGTGTGTTTAATAATTAAAATGGATTCTCACAGAATGATTGCAAAAAAGAAGAATTTGTTGAAGGAAATTAGCCATTCTTAGTTTCAAAGCATTAAAGCATTACAGAATAAACACATACAGGAGATAGTAGTAATTTGCAGACCTCTGTGTTTGTTCACATGCCCACAAAACAAAAGAATTGTGACAAAAGTTAAGTCATTCATGACGCATAAATAAGCGATAGCATTGAAATTTAACCTATTGGAATACATGAGGTTGGGGATCTTGCCTATTTAGAATTGGACACACTTTACCAGATACACCTGCAGATGATTTTCAAAAATTGAAAAATTCAATGGTTTTGTTGCAAGAATGATGTATTGGTAGTAGCTGCCCTTTGTCAGTCACATTGTTTTCCCAATTTCTGGTCACAATAGCTTTGTTTGAGAGGATTCTAGGATTGGAGTACTCTAGGAGTCCGCCTTTAGAGCCACCTACATGGAATACATGCACTCTTGGGTTAAAGTCCAATTCATAATTCACTGCTCTGCAGTGCAGGAAATTCATTTTAATTGATTTGCAGTTGGCTTGCATTGAGCGCAGCAGGGAGTGATTGATAATATTGACAACAGATACAGTAGAAGTATGAACGGACCTATGTATAACCAAAGAATTACATATTTTTTATTCTACTTAAGTTCCATTCTACTTCTACGGTATAATAAAGAATACATTTCTTGACTTTATGCCTTCTTTACTGCACATTTTACACAGCTACAAAACCACGCTTATACGTTGGAACTCACAAAGCAAAAAACACCTCACGTTAAGAAAGACTGATAATTCCTCCAGTGGTAAATGATTTCATGATGAAGGTAATGTGCACTCTATTCCGAGATGCGGTCATGTGTGAGCCAAAGACTGGCATATTGGTGCTGAGAGTCGTCAGATACATGTTGAGTAAAATGATCTTCAGGATAAATTATTTAGTCAATTTTTAAAAATCTAATATTCATTTATTTTAAATGTTTGTAATAGTATATTGACATGACACTGTACCAATTTGCACCCAAATATAGCAGAAATGCTTGAAAAAATGGTTGATGAATGAAAAAACACAATGATGGGAAAAGTGATCAAAAAAATGTTTCAATTTGAGTGCATACTAGCCTAGCAATCTTTTACATTAGTTGGTCTAATTGACACAATAGTCTTGTCACTGTGGCTTAACCTTGACCATTCTGTGAGGACAATTGTGTTTTACCTTTAATACTATTAGATAGGGTATGTTCAATGCAACTCAAAAAGATACTAAAACACCATCAGACACTTCCATCCACAAACGAACTTCTTCAGAACATTGTTAGATCATACTAAAAGCGCGCTAACGGCTCTTAATATAATTAACCTTAATTAGTTGGGTCATTTGTAGTAGCTTCTACCAAAGCACAGAAGGTCAAACAGATTCGCCCTGGGCCAAAATCTCAATATACATTTCATTCTATAATAATTTCCTATACACGTAGTACAATTTGTGTGTTGCAATAGATCGAATTCCATATTAGCGAAAATGTTCTGACATCGTCTTTATGCTGTTGACAGTGGGAAATATGCACCAAGGTAAAATTACACTTCACAAAATATTCCCACTGACATTGTTTCCATTATACAGTTTGCTAGTTCCATATTCGTGTTGTTCATCCACTTCACATGGGCTATCGGAACCTCGGGCCACAGCGCATTGCTATTTCCGGGTTTCCACTGAATGTAATGCATGACCCGAGCAGTAAGTAGTAATTGGTTGGAATAGTTCACACGACGTGTATTATGCAATGGTTGTGTGACGTCGTAATAAACACGTCGTGCATAGATTGGTTGGTGGTTTCAGAATTCTTTGATTCGTGTGATCGCAATGGAAGTAGCGGTTCCTGGGGCAAACATAGACTCCTTTATAAATATTGTTGATTGTCCGGTAAAAGTTTCTCGTGCCATCTGAACCCATACTCCCCTATGAAAGACTGCCTATAAATCTTTCAGAGATTGGGGGTTATGTATTTTAAATTGAGTTATCCCAATGGATTAAAATGTTTAAAATCGATACTCTTCATGTGGGTGAATTAAAACTGGGCTATACCATTTTAAAGCCATATGCCCCTGTAGGAATTTTCATGCAACTCTACACACAGAAATTATTTAAATTCAGATTGACCAACTGCTGACAACTCTGGATTTTGCATTCTTTTTAATATTATACTTATGTCACTAGCTGAGCTGAGCTTTGCTGGCAGCTACTGCAGATACAACCTTACACTTGGCAGATTAAAACACCTAAACAGTTGATTAATCCAATTTTATTACGTTTGATTAAGTAATTAGACACAATATGACGCCAATTGTGTGAGGTGTCGTTAAATTCTAATACCTTACTACCTTATTATGAGGTGAGAACAACTGTATTCCCAGGTAATTCATGTTTTAGGAATTGTTAAAGGACAGGACAGGCCAGGACTTTTTAGAACCGGTTTTATTTATTTTTAATTCCTTACATGTATATAGAAGCAAAAATAGACAAAAAAAAGTAATTATCAGCACTTCAATATTTGTTATGAGCCATATTAATGGCCATAATAAGGGCACTCAGAAAACGGGCGGGAGAGCTTCATTCAACTGGGAGGGCCTTATGTCTGACGTCACCCTGTTTACTCTAGAGCACTCACAAAAATTTAGAAGGGAAGAGGGTGATGAATGCACCGTTCTAATTTTGAACATAAAATTCCCACAAAATAGTACAATTAGCTTTACAGCCATTGACGGGTTATGACATATTTTACTATTATAGTGTTGTTTTAATAAAAGAGAAAAGGATGTCCTAAAAAGGATATGCTCATTAATAAATCATGATTAATTTAGGATTCTAGCATAAATGCTCAGCATTACATGGGTCACATTTAAGTGGTGCCCAAGTGGCAATACTGACTAAAATTGGTCGTACCGTGGGATGTTGCCAGATTGTTGTTTACTTTTTTTGGAAACAATTTTTAGCATGCGGCTGTAGGTGAGTGATTATCATGCTAATTAAGAAAAAAATGATGCGAAGATAATTGTAACTGTTTCAAAGCAGCCACATTTTAAGCTTTATGTTGATACAAAATTTGTAAAATGTACAAAAAAATGTCCTGCCCCTTTAACATGTTAAAGTTTGTGATCTTTGATTAGTTTGAGCTGGGTAGGCACTAGCAGGCCAGGAGAAGAATTTAAACAACAGTCTTGTTACTGTGGCTTGGATTCACCTTGCCATTCGTGATGACAATTGTGTTTCCACATGTATGGCATTCACAATGTCTTTCCAAGCAAAAGACAACTTTACTGTAACATTGGATGATCTGGTAAGGTTCCATCATACTGATCTGCAGTGCAGAAATTTGCAGTGGCGACAAAATTTTGATAATTTCTGTGCCAACGTAATTACAACCCCAGTATCACTAGTATTTTTTATTACAAAAACCAAACCCCTGAAAAATACAGTTTAAAGTGAATTGAACTACTTGTCATGGTACCACAATGCAGTAGTTTGCAGTAAGGTGTGCACTGCCAACTTACAAGATTAATGCACTGCAGATGTAGTAGCTTTTAGAACTATTAAATCTATAGGGCATCTCATCTGGCAAATATCCCTAACACAAAATACCATGGATAATACCACACCACTGAGGCTAGAAAATGCACAAAGTCCCAAATCATGCAATGACGTCATCATTAAGAAAACACCATATGGGCAAAAAAATTGCTGGCCAGGGCTAACGGGACACCAGGGCTCCTAAATAAATCGGATAGGACACTCGATCAACGAAGTGGATGCATAATGCACACTGATCTGCAGAAATCCGTTACTTATGGATCGCCGGTCGAACGTGGCGGCTGTCCGCTACGCATCCCGAATGCTACTGCATAAATAATCAGGTTAATTATCGTACCATGGTGGCGCTATCACTATGGCAATAATATTAATCCTGAAAAGAAAAGCTAAAAATTTTATTTTAAAATGTGAGAATTGTTTCTAAATGTATTAAAGAAGGTCATCAAAAATTTAGGGTTGGGATTTATTCCGTTTATGTAAAATGACGATATAGGCCTACATTATTGGCATTTACACTCTCAACTAAGTTGGTATTAGATAATTTTTGACGGCAATGATTAAACCATTTTTGGCTTTCTTTTCAAGATTCATCTCACTTCCTTTAATATGCCTGCGAATCGTCTATGGGCATGGGTAACCAGTGTCACCCGGCCTGCAACACCCTCGTGGCTTGCCTCCCTGGTCATGGAACCGGGGGCTCAGGGAGGGCCCTGGTTCGATTCCCACCCAAGATGCGAAATCTTCTTTAGCTTCTACCCTTTACACCTTCCTTCCTTTGGGAGATAGGCTGGAGGACAAGTTTTGGGGTTTATGACATAACAAGTGTATTTTCACAAATGCACTGGAAGTTCATGGTGTCACTGTGAAAATGTTTAATTTGGGATGATTATAATAATCGTAAACTACTCCCCCTCCCCCCTCCTCTTTCAGAATTTCAAACAGAGTGAAAAAAATATTTGGGTTACCCGGGAGCTAGCGCAGCGTGCTGAAAAAATTTGGATAATTCCTGATTCCCGGCCCTGGTTTTGTCGGCACACAGACTCAACGTCCCCCCCCCCCCCATTAAAAAATGGTCTGGGGATGCCCCTGATTCTTCAACTGGGGTGGGAATGTTTCAAATCTAATTGGTGACTATATGTAGTGCTTACACAACTGACATGTTTTATGTGAAAAATTATCAAATGAGAGAGAGAATTTAACTAAAACATTCAAATTTTGAAAGTAAATTATTACTGAAAAGAGATTCAACTTTTGGATATTTAAGTATGTTTGAAACTTTAATGTAAAATATTTTTGTTTTCAATAAATAATATTAAGTGAATTAAGTAACTTATTATGAATCTGGTTCTGCTGATAATTGCAGTTATATGCTTGGAATCAAAAATGGATATATGAGGAATCTTGGCAAGAGTTCCATATGCTCCCCTTCAAAGTATTACGTGTAAGAAATTTTGCCTTGGGGACTTAGAGGTGATTTGTTCCGATTTTTGTCTATCGGTTCTCTATTTGATATGAGAGCCTGCCACCTGTACACACCGACCATCAAGTACCGTGGGAAACAAACTTCGGTTTTGAGTTAGACACGATTAATGAATAGTGCAACGCCCCTATTAACTAATGTGCTAAGATGATGGTTAACCACTAAAACGGTAGTTTTTATCTATATCTTGAGAAGAAATGGATTGAAAGCTGATGATGAAATTTCAGGACGACAATGGAAAAATACGGCCTTTCGTGATATCAAAATTTGATACGACTTCCGGTTTAATCAGGGGGGGTCCCAAAGACTGATCGGAAATGCACCTTTAAGTCAGCCTTTAAAAAGTGCAACAAGAGATTTTGAGAGATTTTGTGAGGCACCCAAATTGTATAGTAAAAAATTTTTTTAGTTTAATGTCATATTGATAGAGACTTCAAAATTTTGTACTTTGGATTGCCTACAGAATGTCTTAAAAGGGAAAAAGGTTGGATTTTGATTGGCTTATATTTCAATATAAAACAGGCTGAATAACATATGAAATTAGAAATTTCACAATTTTGAACCAACGAAACATTTCTCAGCGTAATCCTTTATTAGATGGGAATATTTTTGCTGTTAAGCTTTACATTAGCGCAAAATTGTTGACGAACCTTCAAGGTTAGGGGGTTTTGTTTGTGTTAGACCTAAAAAGAATGTGTTTCTACAGAATTGTTAGAGGTGTGCATAGGGAACTCTTTATGGAATCTTGTTCCTCATGTAGAATAGGCTGGGGTTGTACAACCGAGAAAGTATGACTTTTGTTGGTATGCTATAAATTAGATGCCCAGGAAGGAAACACTTGAAAGCAAATAATTTAAAAAATACTAACAGTTCATTCAGCACAGAAGTAGTCAATTTGACAGTCTGTCACTGTGGCATGTTAGGGGCCATGTTTGTGTATGAATGATCATTTGACTGTTACTAAAATGTGATTCAAGCATGACATAAGGAAGCCCAGCCTGCTTAGTTGGCCATGGGTCATTTTGCAAATTTGTTGTGGACAAAATGGCCTGACAAACTTCTAATGTCACAACCTTTCATTCTTGAGTATCTATTAAATTCCTTAATGCAAACACTTTTGGGCAAAATGCACATCTCACAAAATATTGTAAGGGTGAAACTTGATCAACCTTTGACATGCAAACACAAGTTTCATGCTCCGCTTCAAGTACTGATATGCATGACAATTTTTTTATGTCATTGCACCGTTTTGCACCCATGTTCACTATTGAGATATAGAATGAACTCAAGACTCTAAGTCCACAGTAATTTTGGAGAACATTGGATATTTTCAAACCTGTGGGCTCTTGTGGCGAACTAGTCATCAGGTGCCGATTTCTCATCATTATATGGGATGTATCAGTTTACCCCAACCCCTATGTTCTACCACTTTCTTACAGTATCTCCTGATTGGGCTCATTACTGATATTCATGATATAAACCACTTAGTAAACCATCAAAATAGGCTTTCTGTATGTCTACAAGCCTTTAAGGTGTGTCCCTTCATGTGTCTGATTGGTTAAATATATCAGATAACCCAATTTAAACCCCCCAAATTTTAAAATGTATTGGCCCATAGACCTTGGGGTTAAAACATCTCTTTTCAGGGATTGTATTGTAACTTTCATCCCTAGCTGTGTATTTCTGGAACTAACTCATTCGGGCATTTGACTTGTTCCAGGATTTGTCCAGCAGGGCCTCCATTTTTTTTTGTTTAAATTCATGATAAATATTACATTCCCTTCATTTATATCCATCAATCTTCGTATTATATAACGTATCTTAATACAGTTATGAAAAGCACACAATGTTATATGTTATAAATTCCACATAATGCATTATACTCTTCATACCTATTTTGTATCATGTTCTTTATGCCTTAACAGAATGTGTTGTGATACAAGGGTGAAGAGTAAATGTTATAAAATGATCCAGTACCTTCTGAAATCCTGTGCACCGAGAGGCCGTTGTAAAAAATCTAGTTTTTACATGCAATCTCCATGAAATGGGCATATAGAGGGCACTATAACCACACAAAATCATGACTTTATGGCAAAAATTCACAATAAGATTTTTATGATTTTGATGAGGGTATAGATCTGGCATGTCAATACATATATCATTTGTCAATTATGTCCCACCTATATTTTTAATGACAATGCATTGGGTCAAACAAACTTTGTTATGTTTATGTTTATATGCACGTTCTATCCTACTCATATTTTTATGAGCAATTTGAATTGTGCCATATAGCCACACCAGTAGTAGTATTAGGCTAACTCCGCATCTACTCCAATAGTGGGATGAATATGTATATTAAGAAGTGTCAATCTATCTAACCCTACCTCACCATCCAAAATTGAGTGAATATTGTTCATGCATGGTATACAAAGTTAATCATTTTGATGCCTTAGTTTTAAAATATATGCTATTCTTGCCATCAAAATGGTTTCAATAAAATGATACTTAGGAAGTGGTTTATAATCATTGTATCTAACCCAATGAAAATGGCAAACTCTTTGAATATACACAATAAACATTTAAGTATAGATTGAGGTATATTTTTTAATCCAATGTTGGGACTGTTATTATGTAAAAAGGGTTTATATCATCAGTATACATAATGAAAGTA
Source organism: Ophioderma brevispina (assembly GCA_023653785.1). NCBI lineage: Eukaryota > Metazoa > Echinodermata > Ophiuroidea > Amphilepidida > Ophiodermatidae > Ophioderma > Ophioderma brevispina. Next base: position 68,549 of record JAMKCH010072476.1, read on the forward strand.
TATGGTATAATTATTTAAACTCCATTCATAACATTAATCAAAATCTGAATATACTTTTTTTGATGTATTTTTTCAGTGCCTCAGCATGAGTTGGTAAACTTAATTGAAAACCTTTTTGAAACTATGCTGGTTTTCCCCCCTTCATGGCACGATGAGGAGTACAGAATATTTAAAAAATATTCCTATACTCTCATTCTTGTTCTTTTTTAATCTTAGTTTTTATTTAGTTGTTGTTTCGGTACAAAATAAAAGACTTTATCTAGTATATTTACGAATTAAATTAGATTTACTACACTATTCAAAAGTCAACATAATCCCATTTGCATTCATGTCTTTGTTTTGTAAGTTATTGGTTCAATTTATTTTTTGAAAGAAAGCCACTACCAAGAATGTTCTTGGTATATGTTGCATACGATAGCTTCATAAATTGATGTATTGTTCACAAGGGAATCATTTGTTAATCACAGTACACACCATATCTGTCCTAGACATCAATGCAGTTTAATTTTAAATCTGATCACATGGTTTAGTTATGTGTACATTGTTTTTCCGAATTGGCTACTGTGCAAAAGTCTATTACGGCAACACACGATCGATGCTCATTCGTCGTAAATGACAGATTTTGACTGGTATCAGGTCAGATCCACTTCACCTTTTACATTAATTATCACTAAGACACTTGTTCCAAATACCAAGAGGGGTATTCTTTTTTAAATGAACAAAGTGGTCATGTGAGGTCAAGTTGTAAGATTATGCTGACATTGTAACTTGACCTCAATTGAAAGTTGAAGTTCAATTTGAACCCAAAGCTTGGTGTATGGATATTACATGAAACCCCCATTGTTTATATGTCAAAGGTCACCTTTAGTCAACGGTTACAACATTAAGGCAAAGTAACCATATGAGGCATTAAATCATGCACAACCACGATGGTCAGGCAACCCCACCTGTTCCAAGGACAGCAATGTTGTTTTGTTTAATGAATTTTGGTTGAGATTCTGGTCAAGAAAATTACTGTAGTGGCTTAACCCTGGGCACTCTACCACCTATGATAACCTGTGTCCGATTGGTTCAATTACAACAGGACAAGAACCGTAAACATAGATAGCTACCCTCTGAACTACCCAATCAAAAGAGTGTTTTCTATATCTCTGTTAACCATATCACTGTTGGACATTATATTGATGCTCATTACATACAATGATATTTCACTTTCGCAGTAACCACTCAAAATAGTGCTTAGATGCCAAGTAAGCGATTAGTGCTCAGCGGTTAAAAGTCAACAACTAGTCAGTTCTTAGAGTAGATTCAACCCACCCATCGTGCCCAAGGAAACTTTTTGGACAATTGTTTTCGATTGGTTGGAGAGGCAGCAGCAAAAAGAACGTGGCCCGATTCATGTGTCTCATGAATGAACTAAGCTCAGCTACTTCTAATCCAGCGAACTAGGCAGCTAAGCTAAGATGATCTGGCCTTTTCACATTGACTTCATTTTCGATTTTCACATAACAGTTGCAAAGACTTTTGTGTTCTTTGTATCCAAAACGGGCGCTCAAAAATCAGTAAACATTTAACTCAACCTGTTACAATACATTGAATACCACTGAAGCCAATACAATTAGTCAGAATTCTTTTAAGTATTGGCTATAAATTTGTCTTACGTTTACTTGAAGACTTTCATTTTACTAGAATTTTCTTTTCTTTGGTATTGGAATCCATGTTTCAATAGATTAGCGTGGTATTTAATTCCCCCACTGCACACGCCTCTTCATTCAATGCTTACTATCTTCGGGACAAGCACTCGAGGTGACAGCATGGGTTGAATCTACTATAGTGATGTATAACATTTACAAAATACCCCTTGTATGAGGCAAGTCATAATTACAATTCTTGTTGCAGTTTCAGGGTAATCTCTAACTTGCATTGGTCAACCCCCCCATATCATGTAGGTTTGACTTAAGAATTCAGAACTTCCTTTTAAAGGTAATGTTAAACAATTTTAAGAAGTTAATCTTTTCGTAAATAAAGATCAATAATTCGTCACACTACTGAATACTGAAAATTTTGGAAGACACTAGTCACATCAATATCAAATGCGGAGAAGTAAGAAAAGAGATGTGAGAAGTGCCATATTTTTTTCCATGTGAGTGTGGTGATTAACTATTGAAAATTGTAGTTATGGTAGGTGTGATTGTTTCCCTGTTTTAAGCTGGAAAAGGTTTGCGTTAAATTTAAATGTGCAACGAGAGATTTTGAGGCACCAAAATAATTATGTCCATATATAGTATTTCATATAGCTGATCAATAGATTTCTCCCCTTGTAATTATAGTTACAGAATGTCTTAAAGAGAGAAAAAAAAAGCGATTTTATTTGCTTACCATTACAATGTAAAACAGTCAGAAGTCGTATTTGCTCCAATACGAAATTAGAAATTTCACACAAATTTGTACCAACAAAGCATTTCTCCATCTTAATCCTTTCAGATGGGGGATTTTTGATGAAGAGCTTTACACTCAGTACAAAAATCAGAACTTTCATTTTTTTAGGACACCTGATATGTTAAATCTCTGTTTGCACCTTAAATGAATAGCTGATATGCAAAAGGGGCTTACGTCCATTTTTACTAAACCGAAAATTGAGTTATTAGTATTACGTTATAATGCCAATAAAATACACATTTTGGTGCTTGTTTTTGACTTTTCATACCTCCTTCCCTTCCTGAGATTCGTATTTTTTCCTTTCGGAAATCTTGGGAATTTTCCTGAAATTTTGACTTAAAAGGCTATAATCAAAGAAAAAGATAGTTTTGTTTTCCTTTTTTTTGATGTATTTATGGTAGCCTTTAATGTTCTTTTAACTTTTAAAACCAGAATCAACTCTTTTTAAGTCACTATGTGTGAACAAATCATTTTAATTAACAAATTTGCGTTCATATTTCGGAAAAACTTAAAACTGTCAAAAATGGCATTTACCAATTTAATTGAATGTTCAATAATTTAAAAAATAATGAGATATTAGTTTTCTTTTTTATTTTAAAAAAACAGTCAAGTGAATGATTAGTGACCAAAGATTAGAATCAATTGTAATCACAAAGGTTATTTTTAAGAAAAAGGGTCAATTAGTTGCAAAAGGGCTTACATCCACTTTTCAAATTAAGGTTAATTCATAATAAGAAAATAAATGCATTTGAACGATCCTTCTTTTTTATTTGTCTTACAAACCTGGTTTCTAAAAAAATAAACTTAATATTCAATCATTATAACATCTTATGACACCATATCCGTTTTCCTTGTGGTTCCTTTAATCCCGTCTTTTTTCCTCGAAGTGCAAAAATGGATGTAAGCCCTTTGCAATCCGCTCTTCAAATACGGGCACTAAGCCTATTATGGTTTTTTTTGTATTTGTAGAAATTGCACAGTGGGCTCTGTTTGTGTTCAATTCAATACATCCGTATATTTATATATGCAAGTTTAGTCAATCGGCGAGAATATGCAGCATGATTGTATTGAAATGACTTGAAATTTTTGCCTGTTGAAAAACATCACCACATGAAAAAAGCGAGACAAGGTATTTCATGCATGTTTTTATATTACAATACTTGTTGCAAGATATCCTTAGAACCTTATACTTAATGTCGCCAAAAATTTTGTCCATGTATCACAAAAGTCAGGTTTGGCATGGGGGTCACTTTTTGGCCCTAATTGTACATGTGCTTGCATTCTAGAGTTAGAAATTATAGTCTGTTTGCTTTTGGAAGACCTAAAATCTGAGAATGCCACTGAATTGCCAAGTAAAACATCTTCCTACTGTTTGCACCATTATTGCATGAAATCAAATTTGGTGCCTTCCACACTCCATAGATTGGCCATACTTTTTCCACTTGAATTCTCGTTAATGCCAATTTGAAGTCCAGTTGTAAATCATTATTCAGATGTGTTTTTGTAAATAGGAGGTATTGATTGTAGCTCATTGCCCGGTGGTCCCTTGGCCTTATCAACAAGATAATAAGCGTACATGTGAAATAAATCCTTTTTGAAATGCAAGATTTTCATATTCATGTAAAGACAGACTACATGTTAAGTTATGAGTTTCTGGATATATTTTTTTGCTAAGTGTGAGTGTTTTTTTCCTCTTGTTATCTTTTGTTTACTGTTATCACAGTCATTACATGCCTTTAGAGTGGCATTTCATAAAAGGCAGAAAGTTCCTAATTCCTCATAGGCAGTTTGCCAAATGGGAATCTGTTAAAAATACAACCAACTTGTGGAACAATTTTTTTCATTTGTTAGGTAATCTGCTACCAAATTATCCTAGTCCTTCTAGTTATCACATTGGAAAAGACCAATTCAAAGAGTCTAAGTAAAATGTATACTGCAAATCTAATGACAAAATGTAGCCAATTCAGAATCTTATGCTATCTTTTTTTATAAGTATAATATGCACCTACTGCAAACGCGGGGTAATTATAATACGATGATGATACCTATTTAGCCTATATAAATGCAAACAGCAACCGTGACAGTGAAATATAAACTATTAATTGTGCAGCCAAACCCCATGCACTAATAAAGAGATAGATGATAGAGGGTAGCTGCCTCCCTTGTACCGTATCCTTCTTTCTCTCCTATTCTTCCCGATCTGCTGCCAAGTAATAGTTTAGACGTATCGCCCTATTAGTAAAAACAAAATTATGAGAATTGGTGCAAATTGACCACTGATAATCTTCGAGTTTATTTGGATCCATTCTTTATAACGCTTTTCTCTTCTAAGTACACAATCTTGGTATGTTACAAACTACCTAAATGTAGTCATTCTGTTATACTTAGGCTATAGTAGCGTTTGAACTTTATGAAAAAAATACAGTCTGTAGCTTGATACAGTATGAAGGAGAATTAGTTTCAGAACCGTTTAGATTTAGGGCTTTGGGGTAGGGTATGTAAAGAGGTCGATTGTTCTTCTATTACTTGTTGTAAATATTCCTTGTGATACACCCCCCAATGTATGGAAACATTGTAAATCTGAGGTTGTAGAGCGAAAGAAATGAAACAATTTTTTTCTGGATGCACACTGATCAATATTTGTTAGTGTTATTATTTCTGGCTGTCTTCTCAAGGAGTCTAAACTTTAAAGGTGGGTGCAACAAGAGATTTGGAGGCACCCAATAGTCATTTCATATAGATTAGACATTCAATAGATTCTTACATTGTATTTGACAGTCTTAGAGAAAAAAAACAAGTGATTTTGATTTGCCTATAAATTTCATTGTAAAACTACACTGAATTTTGTATTTGCCCCTATACAAAATTGAAAATATGTCACATTTTCGTACCCCAAGAAACATTTCTCAGCTTAATTCCTTTCAGATGGGGGTATTTTTGATAAAATGCTTACCCAGTGGAAAAAATCAATACTTCATTCTTAGGGACAAACTGATATTGGAAACTCTAATTGCACCTTTTTTAAACGAGGTTTCAAGAAGGCTAGTCATTCCTAGATGGACCTTTTTACTTCCAACATACTCTGAAAAGTGTGATGTAATACTGAGAAAATTCCAATGAGGGCCACTACAGTCCATCCCATCAGGAATTCTTCACCTATTAACATAAATGACAGTCAGAGTATGCTGAAAGAAAAATAAGGCCATCCAGAAGACTAAGCCTACAGTTTAAAACTTGGTTCAAAAGTTGAAAACGCTTGAGGATGTCAATTCTAACAAATCGCAAATAGACCATAATATGTTAAGCTAACTTTTGACATTGTCAAACGGATATTTTAGGACAGATATTCCCCTTAAGTTCAGCCAGAATATGGTATACTTGAAACAAATGGATTACAGAGAAAAACAATATAGGCCTATACTATAATAACAAGTGGTAATATATCATATGCTTTCCCCCTGAAGCAAAAAGGTGGAAAAAAAACGGACAACTACACCACCCAAAACAAACAAATAATACATAGCCTACACCACCCCACACACCCAACCCACCAACCCAACCACCCCCCCAACGGAAAAAAGCTGGTTCGCTAGGAGCCTAGCCAACATTACAGGTATATAATGAAACAATGAAAGACAAATGTCATGGTGTGCAGGTTGAAGCCAACATCTTCCTAAAGTTGAAGCCCATTTCCACAATGTTGAGGATGATGTGTGTTCCCTAAAACAAAATGAATGGCCACACATGAATCTATGGAGATGTTATGTATGTGTTAAACACTGGCCACTTTGGTTTATTCAAAAAGGAGTTATATGAAGTTTATGGGACATACCCAAGGTCAGAAAACAACCTCCTGTGGTTCACAAAAACAATATTACAATGACAATTTGGAAGAAGTTGACTATCAATGTATAAATTTAAACAATATATATATCTGATACGATTAGTGATCAATCAGAAAATAAAGAAAATTGTTATATCTTACCAATGACAACGCCGTTGTTGGTTGCACACCAGAGTCTGTAGAATCGGGTCCACATAAATCTTGTGACACAATAGCACTATATTGCTGGTACGTTACCGTGCAATAGTTGGCATATCGCAAAAGTCCTTTTCCTCTAGACCAGCCCGAATTATTTTAACTTGAGCTTGGAGAAAGACTGGGACCAGAACATGCAGATTGGTATAAAAATAGCAAATCTACAGTACTCAGTGCCGAAGGTGAACTCCTTCTAGAGGCGTCACTGGTATTAGAAACAATTCAGCTGGTATTTTAAAATGGGATATACAAGTTCTCCCCCTTCGGTCTGGAGGTCTTACACTTGGTGAAATATCTTGCCAAATGCAATGACAATTACTTGCAGCATAATTTGTTCCTCATATTTCCCATGACTGCAACAAAACTTGCAAGACAAGTTGAAAATGTTGCAATCCTTCAGTTCACTGAAAACTTGTTGGAATTGACTACACCTTTTCTAACAGATAGTGTGTGTGAACTTCCTGGCTTAGAACATGTTAGATGTAATAAACCAAAAACTGTAAAGGTGCATAAAGCTATATAGTTGGTCTACACTGATTGATCATGCAGAGGTTATCATACAATATTATCCAATGATCCAATCAGATAATCTGTTAGAAAGGTGGTACACCTCAGTGGGTTAAGCCAGTGCAACAGCTCAATGGTTGTACCTTGAACCAAGGAATTGCCGAACAGAAATTAACTTTAATGGATCTATATTTTGCTACAAAAGAATTGCCATTATGGATATTACAATTATAACAGGTATTCTCCATAAAATGAACTCTGCCGATTCATAGTATTTTGATGGAAATCTGGCAGGCAAACATAAGATATCCATGCCAAATCAGCTCTTTTTGCACCCTTTTGAAAATCCGACTACGACTACAATTGGGACATTTTTTGCCTGGAAGCTTTCTTCCTCAAACTAAGCACAATTTCCCTGTCAGTAACTTCTAAATGACCTATGCCCCTATATCTGTGAGGATTTTCATAGACCCAGCATGTAAACAGTAACTATGACCAAATGCGATCAATAGCATGTTGTAACTTTGCAAGTAAAGAAGTATTTTTGAAGTTAAAAGAGAATATCTCATTTGGCCCCTAAATGACCTTTGACCTCAAAACTGTGAAGACCCATCATTCCTTCACTTGTCACTCGATCATGTTGATATCACATTAAAATTTTGTGAGAAGCATTTTGAAGGTTTAGATAAAATTACGCTATTTGAGACTTGAGTGAGCGTTGACTCCAAATCTATAAGATGCAAAATGCCATGGCACCTGACAATAACTGTAACAAAACATCAAACTGTAGGAAAAGAAGCATTTTATTAAAAAATCATATTTGACCTATAGGTATCATAGATACCTATGACCTCAAGATCTTCACAGTATGAATAGTGGTGGGGAAATTGATGTTTTTGAGTAAGTTTGGTCAAAATCAAGTTTAAAGGTCTTCGCACAGTGAGTCTGTTTCCTGATCTAGAATAAAGAACTGGAACTTATAGCCATTAGAATTTTTAGTCTCTGTTAGAATTTTAGTCTGTAATTTGAGCCTCTGAGTGGGAAGAGGGCTCTCTGGTAGCACAGTGACCACCGGGCAATAGCAGCTAAGCCTCTTTCCAATCCAATAGATTACAGCAATACAGACACCAAACCACAAACCGATTTGGGAGCTTTGATGTGGGTCAGTCACAGGCGTTCCCTATTATGACATTGTCCTTGTCTGTTGTTCATACATAAATATTTAAAAAAATAACCCTTACAATGGATTTGATTCTTCAGCTCCACCGGTTTTGGACAACATTATAAAAAAAAATTGAATTTGTTGTCAAGATTTCGCTTTTACGTGTTAAACCAATGGCGACTGTCTAAATTTGGGATTTCTTGGCCGGTCCCCCTGGCGACCACGGCCTATACTAGCGCTAAAGGTATGAACCTCTCCCATTTAGTGTGCAAATGGACCTAGGAAATAAAGTCAATATGTTGGACTCCTTAAAAATTCTCAATTATAATGGGGTTTATGCTTTATTCCGTATAGGCTTGATTGAGTTCTTTCATCCAGATCGTATACACCAAGGCTCAATGATGATTATTGGTTGTGTATGTCTACCCTAGGTCCAATTGCACAAAAAGCAGGGGAACTAGAGGACAATCGCTATACTAGCTGTTAATATCCATATTATTTTTGCCGATCAAAGTGCATGCTCCTCTAAGCCTATATCCAATAAGGCTCTTGTGTCATTGGGGAAAGTTGTGCTTGTAAGATGCACTGCATTTCCAAAACTCTTCCCCAACTTTAGGTGCCACCTAGGGTTGAGGTGGGTCCACTGTCGGGTATATTAGTGCCTGATCCAGTGTCTACAGGAGTCATACCCAGGGAAGGTACTATGGAACAATGGTTATCTAATGGCTGGCCAGGGCATCCTGTGGCTGTCGGGTGGTGCCCAGTGGCAGTTATATAATATATAATAATATAATACCGACATTTATATAGCGCCTTTTCCACAGGATACAAAGCGCTGTTGCCTATTATTATTACGCTGCCTTCAGGAAATCGTCACAATCATTTCGCTTCACCTAGGCCGGCAGCCGGCCAAGCGCACATGCCTATCAGCACTTAGATTGTAATATCCCCCATAACAGCTACCCGAATATCGCTTGGGTCGACGAAGCAAGTGAGGTAAAGTGCCTTGCCCAAGTGCACAACACATTGGCCACAGTGGGGCTCGAACCCACAACCTTTGGATCATGAGTCGGCAGTCATATCCACCGGACCACATGTGCCCTCTTGTCCTTGGATGGCAGTTGCTGTCCTTGGATGGCATTGACCCAGCGGTGCGCCACCTTTGTTTTCCCAACCCGGGATTCTAGATTGATTATCATTGGTTTTGCTCCCAGATAATCATATATAGGCCTTCCTGTCGGTCTATCCTCTTTTGTGTCTGATGATGATTGGGAAGGAGGCAAAAACCCATTTCCTGTGGACTATGTCACGTCGGAGGAGCTCCCTGAGGAGATAGTCATGCAGGCTGAGGAGGTCTTATGTGGGTAAAGAGGACCTTAGGACTAGGAGTGAGCATGAGGATTGAGGAATCATACTTTACCCAGTGGCTTAAGGTAGCTATTGCGGCAGCCTCCATTTTTTCACACTGCCCCACCTTTGGCCTTCCCTCTCGTGGTTCGCATCCCATGTACTGCAACCACGGTATGGTAGGGTTTACCAGCGGGATTTTCCAGGATCTGATGGCTATGCGGTCCATTAGCTTGCAACTCACCTTTTTGGCCTTGGTTGCTCGCCCACTAGTGAGAACAGTGTGCCGCAATCACTCTAAAACAGATTATATCAGTGGGGAGCTCACCAAAATAACTTGTCAAATTGAATCAAAATTTAGCATTTGATCTACCAAAGGCAAAAAATTGACAAAATTAATATCTTGGTGGGCTCCCTGCCGGATTCCCTGCTGACATATATTTTATATGTCCGGCAAGATGACTAATTTGTTTTAAATGTGTTCCCAGGCAGCATAGAATGGTCATTTTGTTTGTTCTTGTCTTCCTAATCCTAGGCATCAGTCTTGATCTGGCATCTGGATGTGGATAAATATACCGTACTCTGAAAAGCTCTACTTGAGCATCACTCGGAACAGAACTGTGGAAGGTTGCTCGTTCAACCTCCAGAAACTTTGCAGCGTCGGCTTTTGAGTTGCTATTAAGTAATATGTTCAGACGAGGTCAATTCCACTCCTTGCCATTGTGGAGAAAAAGAGTAAAGATGAGATTGTGAGCTTGACTGTGGTATTATAACAAGCCAATTTGTGTATCAACGTCTCATTGTCATGCGTGATGATGTGATGATGTGAGGAGCTTGTAAACTGAGGAACTCTTGAATGATCAGGTTGACACGATGTATATAATTTATGAAAACATAACCAAATTCCTTGGACTGTCTCCTGCGCTGAGAAGTGGGTAGTTGTCAGGTTTTTTAACAGGTTTTACGGAGCATCATCAGATTTTGTCGTCTCTCTCAGTTGGGTGCCAGTGTTTGGGCACTTTGAGTGGGCCACAGTCCGCCGTTTTGGCTATGACCCATATATACGGACCCTCTCGCGTTCCTCGTCCGTTGCTTGCTTAAGGTAAGTCCACACAGAAAGACAGCTCCCGACCCAACCACTTCCCGCCTACACAAACCCGCATTTTTTTTTAACATCGGCAAGCTTGTTCAAGCTTGCAAAATTTACAATTTTTTATCCCGACCAGGGATGATTATCGCGATTAATCCCCGCGGTCAACTGGACAAGGGATGCTGAAACGCTGACATTTAGGCGACAGCAACATGGAATCAACAAGATCCAGTATGTTTTAATGGCGACGCCACTGTTCAGTCCCCGATTATTCGCCGACCTGAAACGAATGGCACAAGTTGTGACATGTGCTGTCAAAGACTGCTCGTCGATTGTCCGCCGAGTTGGTGACGCAAAGAAAGGTCCCGTCACATGAAGATAACCCGCGACGCGGAACACCCAAACCTCTTCCCAACTACACAGACCACATTTCTTCTTTCCAAATCGGCTGCAGTCTTGTTTCAAATACAATACAAAGATGCTCAATCGCCGAGCAGAGGCAATCAAGCATGTCACTTTCAGTTTTTCAGTTCTCACTCATTCGCAGACCTCAACACGGCAGCACAAGTTGCTTGTCAAGACTGGAAGTCGGCGAACTTATCTTCTGTAGTCGCCTAGTTTTAGTCGCCGATTCAACATATCAGTTGGCTTTGCATTTTCTCATCCCCTCTTGGAGCATACTCATTGCCGACCATTTTTCAACTGCACACAACCACTCATGATGCGCACCAACTAGCGGCTACCGCTTCCAAAACGCTCATGTGTTCAAGCCGAACTTCCCGATTCCAAAACCCACGACAGTCCAGACTTGGCCAAAACCTACACCTGAAAAGGAAAATTCCTCACGATTTTCGAAAAAAATGGCCAATCGCACCAGTCTTGAGAGTCTGGAAGTGGGTTTCTAGCAAATAAGGGGTATAAGATACAGACGACTGCCACCAGACACGGCCACGACCTTGCCAGACACTACACAGTGAAAAAGAAAAAACGGGCCTCACGATTTTCGAAAATTCGGCAAATCGGCACCAGTCGGCACTGTTAAAATGTTTCCTATTTACCAGAATGTACCTTTGTAAATTCGGTAAACCCCAAAATTCATAATCTTTCACGCTTTAATTACCTCTACCTAACATTAAATTACTATTTGGAAGCAGAAACAATGGTAAATAAACAGTGGTTAGAAAAAAATACTAGACCTTTGAAAAAAAGTAGGTTTCTACGCTGAGCCGTGATTATATTTTCCGTAATATTACGTTCTGTGGTAACATACTTGTTGTTAATGTAAGAATATTGAACTATGAAAATCGTTTGACCTATAAAATGTGTTAAATAACATCGTAAATAACGTCATTAAAAACTCACAATCTATTTCCCCTTAATTTTAAAAATAGTTAAAAACTCTTGTTGAACTCGAGTTCCTGTCCTTTTGGATTTATTTAGTTTAATTGAAAAAAAAGTAGAAACAATATATATATTTAATTATTTCGCATGGATAATTAAAGTCGATGTTGTAGTGTAGGGGATAAGGTTTAGGTAGGACTTGTAATTTAGGCCCTGGTTCGAATCTATGTATGGTACATGCATGTATTGAGTTTACTCAATGGTGATAAATTGTGACATTGAAGGTATACATTACCATATAAAAAAACAAAGTGTTAACGGATTTAAGTTTTTAGTTCTTCACGTTTTCCCCTTTTAATTAAATTGTGCCTTTTTTTTATTTGTTATGTTTTTAGATGTTTTAAACTTTTTTACAACCACGTGGTGACGTAATACAACGTTTGTATGAGGCTATTCTACAACGTGAAATTTGGTCAGGGATTGTGATAACCGTTTTTAATTTCTTAATATTGTTTTGAAAAGTCAAAAACCACAATATGTTTAGATGAGATTCTAACGATACGTCCGTTATTTACGTTCCTTGCAAATGGTTTTCGTATTTGTACGGCTCCATTTATTTTACTTTCTGCACGGTTGTGAGTCCCAGCTGCCAGTTGAATCCTGTTTTTTTACAGGTTTATTTTTAACAGTGTGGATGCAGTCTGGAAGTGGTTTTCTAGCAAAAATTCGGCTGTGTGACTGAGCCTTTACTCTTTTTGTTCTCGAATCTTGATGGCTCACCATTAATTTTTTTTCGTTAATTTAATTGCAGTCTTGATTTGATGTCTTCGATTTCCAGGCATTCCAGTCAACGAAGGTCCTTGGAGGTCTATCACCTGGTCCGTGACCCCTGGTTTTCGTGAGCCATGCTTTGGTACCAATGCAGGAGTTTCGATACCATCTCAGTTTCCCAATTATAGCTGTGGCGTGCATATTTGAATCTCCGTCTCTTCTATTAAGGCAGGAGCATCAGAAATCATAGGGTCCTTATTTAGGGATTTCCTTCAATAGGCCCGACTACATCTAAGGTTTGACACTTTAGTAGTTAGTAATTGACCCCTCTACATCATGCAAGGTAGTTAGTGGCGTCAAATTGTGGTGTCACTTTTTTCAATGGGGTCAATGTAAGATTTTACATCACAGGGGTCAAACATTTTTTAACTTACTCCAATCATGTTGAAATGTAATTCCATAAACTGGTCGGTCTAGTCACAAGGATTCCAAAATGTTATTTTGTAACCGCTATGCTATTGTGTTTTAGAGTTATTGGTAAAATGGCTAAAGTTGCAAAAAAGGGTCAAACTCAATTTTTACAGGGGTCAACATGGAAAGTTTACTCTGATTATATTTAAATGCTTGAAATTATTGCCTGAAAGAATGGACTCTTCCAACAAAAGTATAGTTTTTGATCATGTTAAATGTTTACTTACTTACCTAGATCAAGGTAAAGAAGGTCATGCAAATTGGATTTGTTGGCCCCATGACCTATTTTGTCACAATAGCATGATAACTATGCCTTGCGGATGCTACAAACTATTCCTTATTTTGACCACATTAAGCTAGATGAACAATTTGTTTCCTTTTTAACCAAAATTGGAGAAACTTCTGATTTTGGACCCCCTGTACAAAGCGGAAAATTTGACCTTTTTGGCACTTTTAAATTAAGAGTCGAATGCAACTACCTAGCAGATTACTTTAGGATATGGAAGATCCTGCCTAGTAAATACAATGGCCCTGTGGAAAATTACGTTCAAAGTAACAATTTTGAAGCTGCAGTACCTGTAATGGATTTTTCAACAAAAGTATAATTTTTTTGTATCAATAGAAAGATAACAAATGTAATTTACATTCTATAAAAGGCTTCCCTGTTGGGGAGTAATGACTTCACAAAGTCTAGTTTTCCATGCATTTTTCCCTATACCGATTTGTGTGGTGTAGAGCGTGCATTTTCAACATTTTCCCGTTTCTATGGCGGATGTTCGTCAACTTGTGTGTAATGGTATGTTTGTTCCCCACCCTTTTGCCTTCCTCCTCACGTGCATTCTTTCCTTTTGCTTTCTCATATTCTGACGGTCAAATGGATACTCCCTGATATTGAGATTCTTCATCATCTCCTATAGGTGAGGACCCCCAAGCAGACCCTGAAGTGGTTGTAACCAATTATTCAAACCGTGTTTGTATTTTAACTGTCCCTTCTTTGATGATTTCCATCCCGTGTGCCATTATTGAACTTCCAACTCGGTAGTACTCGGTCTTGCTTTTCTGTTTACATGAATGTGCTAGATCCATCCACTTCACTGCTTCTTGATGCAACGGTCTTCTTCCTCTAACCATCTCTCACGTCTCTCTCAGTTTTTCTTCTTTGATCCTTTATAATTCCAATTGTTTTCCTCATTTGTGGGTATTCTTCATATGCCTTGGTTTACCTTTTCCCTGGCTTTGCACACTCGTTGATCATTTGGACAATTTCCAACTCTTTCCCTCTCTGCGTGATGGGACATTTTTTTCTCTGGCAGTCTTTTTGTTTTGAGCTATAAATCCTCGCACTTATCTGCCGGAAATTCGTCCACGTCTACGTAGTTAATGTCTACGTACTTCATGGCTACGTACTTCAATGGTTGGACCCCATACTTGCAAAGAATGGTTATGCCTCTGATCAGTGGCGTGACCAGCTTTTTTCAGGGTGCAGAGGGGGGGCACATATATTTCAGGGGGGCAAGCATTTATTAAATTTGTTAGTATAGTATATGGCCTATGAAATCACTAATTTTCAGGGGCAAGGGGGGCCAAGATTCCCCACGGGGGGGGGGGGCAGCTGCTCCCCTGCCCCTCTGGGTACGCCACATGCTCTGCATTCAATAATGTTATTTCTCCACTTTGTGATTTGTTACCGCATGTGCTGATGTAGGTCCAAAGCTTTCCCTCTTCCTGAGAAAGTACGTGTTTGCCAACATAACTCTTTTCGTAAAGCTATCAATTAATCCCAATGGTATTTTCCATTTGAAAAACTATCATCTTCCTGTCCCTATTTTGAATTGAAATCCCCAACCACAAGAAGAAAGTTGTAGGCTGTACGGAATTCCATAGCTCCTCTAGTTCGTCTTAGTTGGGCACCACCGGGGTTGGCCATAGTGTGCTTTCACGACGTCCTTCCCTACCACCAAATGTTGGAAAAGTGTATGTGATATGACCATGTTGCTGGGTTACCCTGAAAGTTGACTATCAGTATGCGATCCGAGTGAGAGTGAGAGATTGAAACCCCCCGCTGGTCGTAATGAACGATACGTCTAATTAAATTATTATTATGCACCAGTATTTCTTAAGCGCTATTCCAATTGATAATAGCGCTGATTACAAAAGTCACACCTAAAATACCTATGTTGGGCATTATGAAAAATCAAACAACAGAAAATTTAATGTACAACTTTAAAAATTAACAATTATAAAAATAATCAATATGATACCCAGGGCAACATGATTAAAAACGCCTCATTCAGATGGGAACAAAGGTGAGTTGTAAGGGACTTTTTAAAACGCTTAACTGTTGGCAAAACGACGAGAAAGATGGGGAGAGAGTTCCAGAGGTGTGGACCAGCAAAACACCCAAAAATGCTTTGTCACCATTGATCGAAAGGTTCGAGAAACGATTTTACGAATTGTAATTGGCATTCTCAGGAGCGCAGACCATGCCTTCCAGAGGTATACCTGATAAGAAGATCGGACAGGTAAGCGGGATAAGATGATTCCTTCCCTTAAAAGTCAGGATAACCCCTTAAGTCTTTCATTTACAGGTAACCAATGAAGCTCTCTCTCAAGGGGGCAGAAGGGTGGAATCTATTGCACTTTGAAAATAATCCTGGCAGCCTTGTTTTGAAGTGTTTGTAACTTTCTTACCTTCTCTGGTCTGATATACCAAATACAAAAGTGAGTTTGCCAATCCTAAACGGGACAAAATAAATAAGCGAACGGACTAAATGATGGCAACTTTCGTAGTGATGTGACCGGACGAATTCGGTATAGTTTTCCTGAGTGATAGAGTTTAAAGTTTAAAACAATAGAGATTCACATGATCCTTCATTGACATATTGATCAACAAAAACTACCACCCCCAGATTTCGTATTTTGGATTATGTGCAATATCTAATATCACCACTGGGTGTGTGAAGAGAATAGGTGGGGGTCCGGCAACTTTCAACAGATTGTAAGGCGATGGCTGCAAGAAGAAAATACTCTGTTTTGCTATTGTTAAGCTTCAGCATGTTTTCTTGTCATCCATTCATGAATATCATTTACATTGATGACAATCTCGTAAAGCTAATTCGGCAGCCCCATCTTCTGTTTTTGTATCAAAAGCCAGATAAGTTGGATTATCATCAGCGTATATGTGAAATTGATTACCATGCTTTTTCGAATAATGTGACCAAATAATTGTATATAAACAAAGAAAAGTGGTCCAAAGACGACCTTGAGGTACAAAACCAAAATAACTCAAACTTATCACAAGACCCATCAGCCGCCTTCGACACACACACAGGCCTCACTCACCAACAGAAACGCGGAAGTATCGATCACGGAGATACGATGAAATCCACTTAAGCGCATACCAGTGATATTGAAATGGACGACAAACGATCAAGAAGAATTTGATGATCTACAGTTCGAAGGCCACTGAAAGATATCAGTAGTCCTACAACAACCGCCTTCCCTTTATCCATATCATCATATATCAATCATCTTTACACGGAAGTAACTTGTTTCTGTGCTTACTTTTTGAGCCTTAAAGGCCGACTGGAACTCCCCTCATTAATCCATGAGTGCACAGATTTTATTTTTGGTAACTGGGCGGGGCGGCAATTTTTCCATCAATTTGTTGAATAGTCATAATATAGAACAAGACGATAATTTTGCAACAATTTTTATTCAAGAGGTAGACTTCTTTAAGGAACAGACAACTATTGCTTCCAAGTTGGGAAGGAACTCGCCACTACTGGACGATTTGTTTACAAGAACTTTCAAAACCTTACACATGATACTAACATTCTCTTTAAATAATCCACATTGGCAATGTATCAAGCCACACATACTTTTTGAAGAAACTCTCAGAATAGTTTTTCAATGTCTTCAAATACGACAGGCTTGAAGCTATTATCAGAGTCAACACTACCATAAGCACTTTTTACCCGATTCCACACCAAAACTGTGACAACTCATTCCTTATTTTTGCCACCCCTTTGTTACAAAAATTGAGAAGGAATTGCTAGTTCAGAAATTGAATCACAACTTGGTAATGCTTTGACATTATTATGTAGCATCCCTTTCAGTATAAATATATATTCTTACAATCAGACGATTTCAGTTCATCATTGTAGTAATACCTCCTTAAGCAGATTGAATTAGTTTGTTAACTCTATTAGATTGATCTATATGCATATGATCCTCATCATCTTTTGTTTTACGACGCCATTTTTCGTTCTAATTGGCGACGCCCACACCTTTAAAATCATTAATTTTACCATTATATAACCAGGGGAAACGAGATCTCAAGCTTCGAGAACGTCTCTGAAGGCGCATGCGCATCAAGTACAGTGTTAACCACTTGAGTCCAAAGAGGTTCTATATAGATAAGAGGCAAACGTTACGGTCATCTTTAGAAATTCATCGCCGCTCGCATGTTTTTGCCGACCACAAAGAAAACTAGAGTATACCACAATAGAACGCAATGGCTCCGTCTCCGCTTTTCCACATACTGTGGGGTTGCTGCTTTGCCTATACCTAATCGTAGTGGAATACAATGATGTATGTGTTAGAGGTGGCCAGGTATAATAACAGTGTACCTGATCATTGTGCTCAGATTTTCACTCGCTTAGGTGCTTAAGCGCGCTTAGGTGAAAAGATGTATTCACTGAGGCGGTTTATTAAATCAAGACAACTGACGCGTCATTTCATTCGTTGTGTGGCCATGGGTAGGACAAAATTTAACAACCCCATAGCACCCAACATCCAACAACTCATATTTTGTGCCGGATTGTTTGTATCGATTGGACATTATGTGTGAACAAAGCACCAAACTAATAATTATTCGTGCAATATTCAAAATGGTCCAAGCGCCAGCACGGACGACTGGTTTTGAACTGGGCTTTCACCCCCTTGCTTGAGTCTATTTGCTCAGCACTTCACAAAGCAGTACCTCTAAAGTCAAGACCATCCATGAAGAAGCTAATCATCTAGAAAACTTGAGATTTATCCAGTTCTGTGTGATGTCTTTTACTTTAGATATTATTTTTGGTGGAAGAGTTTGGCATTAGTCATCTCACTCACACATCAACTAGCATATGATCATACCTAAAATGGAACACACAACATGTTGAATACCAATTTATCATCATCACGTGATATTAAGTCTCAAATGTGACCTTTTTTGTGTGTGGATGTATGGACCGTGTTGAAAAAGTTCCATGTGCTTTAAGAAGAGCATCCCAAAAATCTGGCAACCTCGGGTTTTTGAAGGCTGATCAACATGAATTGAAATCCCAAGAAATAATGTGTTTGGCTGGAGCAAGATTGATCTCATCAAGAAACACTTCAAATTCATCCAAATATGGCTAGTTTTGAAGCCATTTTCTTGGAAGGTGAGGTCGATATACAATAAACCAACCTGAGACCCATCCTTTTAACCATACCATAGCATTTCAAAAAGGTTGTTTCAGTCCAGATGAGTTGTTTTAAAATGTTTATAAACATATGCGTTTTTGTGAATAATTCCGATACCCACCATTGTTCATCATCACCCTTGTGTGGAAAGTGCAAAGCAATGAATAACCATGTGGCCAACATTTTCTCCTATAACACTGGTCGTCTTCCGCAACCCATGTTTCATCACTCAAAACAAAATGTCCAACATCGTTCTCAATTAATGTTTATCAGCAATGGAATTCCAGTTTTCTTGCGAACAGATCTGGCATTCCAAAGCCTAATATTCAATTCAAACTTACTACAGTTTAATTTATTTAATGTACGTAAATGGTTGGGATTACAAAATTATGTCCGTGTAAATATTCAGTTCTGGTATTGATAATGCCATGATAGTGCGGTTTACGTGGTCGAGAGTCACCTCGTCTACTCGTTTTCCCTTTCCTTTTCCTCCACGTTTTTCTTTTTGTTGTTTGTGCAAATGAATGAATGAAGGGCCCCCCCCCCAAAAAAAAGGATATGGAGTAAATTCAAAGACTCCAAGCGCCTACATAAGTTGCACAGAGATACCACAATCCAAATTACCCTATCCAAACCAGTGGGATTCAAATCCAACGATGAAGAAAATCGATGTATAACCAAACGATCGATGTTCTTATTACTTGACAGGTCCCCCATAGTAGTAATAATACTTTTGTGTTATCGATTAAGTAAGTCTCCAAAGGTGTGGGATAGGAAACGTAAATTAAATTCAGGAGAACATCATTCTGCTCCGCATAGCTTGCTCCCCTCCAGCTTATTTCTTCAGGCTGACTGATGTAACAGGGTCGAAAACTACTACCAAGTATCTCTCATAATCTCACAGCTTCTCCAGGTGTCTTCTTGGATGATCCGGTGATCCTGTGTCCCAACACTAGTCTTCTATGTTGTACTTGACTATACTCTGCGTCCACCTCGAAGTACGAAGTAGCGACGGGGGCGCGTATACAATGTACGCGTACCTTTCAGCGCGAGCGTAGGCAAAGCATAACGCGCTGCAACGAAAGGCTGTACTGGGTATAGGCGCGTCAACACTTCAACTTCATACAAGACCAAGTATTATGTAAACCCCACCCTACATTGCTTGCTTCCAATCCATTCTTACATTCCATGGGTGGAGTGTTAATTGAATGAACTCTTTACAATTCAACAACGTTTTTCTCTGCAGATGCTCCTTCAGGGCTTGTTCCCTTCCTTGTGGGTTTGGGGAAAAAGCTTATCAATTTGATTTTGTCAAATGGATCTGCTTTGTGTGGGAGATAGCATTGATTTTTGCCACGTTTGTGTTGTGCCATCATGATTTTTCTGTTGCTATGAGGGCTGCTGGAGGGGTGGCGGGGGGCGCAGCTCCCACAGCATGGTTTGTTATTGAAGTATTCGTTCTCCCGATGTCAGTGGCCATGAAAAAACGATTATAACAAACATTCACTCTGCCTTGGGCATGAACAATTCCGTCTCCAACCAGAAGTTGCCCGTAGCACAGGTCACAAGACTACCGTCCTTTTGCGCACTTCATATTCTGTATGTTCATCACGGCGCACGCCATTTGCCTTGTTTAGAGGTTGCATCCCATAGCTGGGACAAGCGTGGTAAGCACCAGAGTATGCTTGGCGGTTGGGGTATTTAAACGCCGAATTTGACGCCTATAACTTACACCCACCCATACCAGAGCGTGTCAGACAACCGGTGGGTCACCTCTTGGGTGGCTTGTTACTCCGAGATCCCCTACTATTAGACCTGGGGATCACAAGAAACCAGTTATTACCAGCAGTGGCCACGAGGAGGCAATGTAGGAGTGCATGGGGAGAGGCTATGCCGCTGTGCAGGAGACACTTATACCACTGGCTTTCTATTTTCACCTTTCGACTAGCCATCGCGGTAGAGTTTCGTTCACCTGAATGCAAGAGATAAACACCTACAACAAATTGATAACAATTACCTATACTACCCCAATGCCCTTACCCCTGTGACAACTTGTCCCCAACCATCGAATCAGATTTCTTTTCGTCAAATTTTCGGGTTTACGTGTTAAACCCCAATGAAGTGTCTAAATTTGTGATTTCTTTGGCCGCCACCATTCTGCACCTGTCAGGCTGCGGTACAGGCGAGGCGGGCAAGGCTCCAGCGCCCCCATAAGTTTGATTTAATTTCTAAACCAGTCTAAACGCGTCTAAAACCATTTTTTAGCACTTAGCCACTATTAATTAAATTGCCCTATTGACGTCCTTCTTTTACTTCATTGAATGTTGCAAGAACTTATTGATGTTTTTGCACTTTTACGTTTGCATAAAGTGGGGCTAATTTGACTCTATTTTTTTGGTTTCATTATGAAGGATTATTTTATTTAGGAAATAACTTGCCCTGCAACATTTCTAGAAACTCTTTTTAACAGAACATACTTCTGGGGTCACGCCCCGCATGCAGCCCATACACACACAACACAAACACGCACACACTTTAGAGCATGTACGGTAGCATTTGGCATGTGGATAGTTTTGGTCGTAACAAAAACACAAATTATGCTACACGTACCCATTCAATTTTAGTGTATGACTTGTATGTGTTTTTCTTCTGCGTACGTATGAACTTGGCTGTGCCTGGGCTGGATCTGTTCCTGTTCCTACGACAATGTACGTGGGTGTTTTATCGGTTTTAATGGTAGCGAATTTGGTTGTTATAAGAAGGACTCTTGCCTTATGAAGTGATCGAGACGTAGTTACAGAGTATGGTTGCCTGATCTGCCTAGACGTATGATGGGGTTTTGGAACCCTATCTCGACGGACCCACATTGAGAGTGCATCACACCGGTCACCATGCAGGATACACAAGAAACTAAATGGAGTGCAAAACAGTGGCGAGAAGAGGTGCGTTCTGTTTAAAGTCTTCACGTTGTAGTGGACTAGAATTATTTTCCAAAGCTTCCATGATGGAACTCATCTAATTTTTTGGGCCATACATTCCATGTGCATCTAACATATATCCCACATGCGTGGTATCACCGAATCTTATTTTATTAGCTCTAAAGTAAATCACTCTCAGTGTATTTGAAAAAAAAACTCTAAAATCAAAAAATCAAATTTGGCATGTCTGTGTCTGTAATAGTATTCTAATCGTACACTATAGTGCTAAGACTGAAAGCAACCAATAAGGTAGTCCTGCTGAACATGACTCCTCCTTATGTACAATTTCATAATTGCCATTAACTTTATCAATGGAGGAGTCATGCCAATATAGTGTGTAACCTGATATGACAAAATGTTTGTCCAACATTCTCCAATACTTTTTCACGCTCACGCGAATAAATATTACAAGATTCCACCTTGAAAGTATTTCCTTAGATGTTATCATATCAAACAAACGTATAGTTGTAAATATCTTCAGCCCAAAAAACTTTTTAGCAGTGAAATTTAATGAAATTTCAGACTTGGTACTATGATTCTGACCGGTACTAGCCTGATTTTGTATTTGCCAGGTGCTTAAAGTCTGATCAGAATTTCTGAATATAAATTTTTTAATATAGTAATTAAAAAATCAACTAGAGCTAAGATAGTCACCTAAACGCTCAATTTTCCCAGTTTGAGATTATCTGACTTTTCGTTTTTGATGCAGTAAAACATTTATATGTATATACAGTTGCCATAGGACACTGTGTTAGAACAGAATTTCCGGATCCGATTTTTTTAAACAAAGATGTGATTTTCTATTGAAAGGACTTCGATTTGAGGCATAGCTATTTCACACAGTGATTAGTATATGGACAAGCAATTATGTACAATGCAAAAAATACAATTTGTTTGAAAATTGAGGGCGCCCTCATCGGGAAATATTTGATTCCAGCCTTTCATGAAAGCTTTAGCTTGTATTTAAAATTGGATATTACTGGGGCTAAAGTAGAAGAGGTTTAGGGAAAAGCACCGGTGTTATATGAAAATTGGGAGGGACATGTTGCAGTGGTTCGAAATTAAGGTTACACAAATGTCATAATGTTTGGGGCTCACATACAGACTGTTAAAGGCATTCTGTTAAAGCAACGTCATGTGAAGTCCCAATTATTGGGACTACTAGAATAAGGACAAAATTGGACATTTCAGTCATTAACCGTACGTACGGACACTTACTGAAACACGTAATTAGATTGAGATTCATATCTTTGGAGCACTGCTATTTTCTTCTTTCTGCCAATTGGTCAGTTGCCCAAAATAACTTATGAGAATTCCACAGACTTAATTTTCGACCTTTTGCGTGAATAACTATATATTTTGGCTATCTCAATATAGTGTTGCCGACATATATAGTCCAGGCTACAGACCGTGTGACCCTGTGATAGTATATATATAATGTTTTTCAACGTTCAAGACCAGTTTTCCTGCTGAATCTGAATCGATGGATGCCAGATGAAGAAAACCTGAACATTTTCGAAGTAACGCAAACATTCAAAATGGCCACCAAAACGCTAAAAAGTCACCCGTTAATTGCTCAAAGTTCGTAATTTTTTGCCTATCCAGTCAAAGCACCCATTGTGACCAATTAACATATGATTCAATAACCACCTAATTAAGAAATTCGCTATGGCCACAGTTCAAGCAAAGCATTGAGTGTATCTATTTTTGACCGTATGAATGGTAATTGGTATTTAACGATCGAGAGTTTGATTAGACCATTATGACATCTTTCATTAATTTGATAATAAAATCACTAAACCATTCAAGATGGCTCCAAAATAGCAAAAATCATTACTATATAGCCAAGAGCTGTAATGTATGTGTATGACTCATTCCGAAGCAGTTAAAGGTTCCATGGCGATCCTAATAGCCTCGCCCAGAACCTCAGATTTGACCGGAAGTGGTCGGATTTTGAAGAAAGCAACTATTGTCTCATTGACCCTGTGAAATCTTAGGGCTAAAAGAGGTTTGGGATTTGAAGTTATGAGGCGAAAATGTACTCCATTGGTCGACCAATATTAATTTTACACAGTCTCTATGGGGATCACAAAATCACGTTCTAGCTCTCACATCAACACTGATTGAAATATAGCGGCGAGAACACTTTGCAGATGGGTTTTTGGGTGATGGCCATTCAATCAAGTGAAACTTTATATACTTAACTCGGACCATCATCCTTAAGTACAAACATGAATCAAGGATTGATATCTGCCAGATAGGATACAAGATGGCGCCGGGGATGGGCGTTCAATATGGCTGCAAAATTCGTCAGTAAAGACCAGTAATTCATTCCGCTGTATATTTTTGGGGTTTTTAGTTGATTATCACTACCCACTCCCAATAAGGCGACTTAAGTGTCTGATCGTATCATCAAATATCCCAAATGAAGCCAATGGACGCCTAACACATACCAAATATACAAAAAGATACATATCTCTTATAGACTATTAGTGATCGGATTTTTCGCCGCTTAGCCATATTGGATACTCATCTGGCTGGCATCTTACATATATCGAGTGCTCTCATTACCTAAGTGAAACTGATCTGATTGACTTAAACACAACCATTTCAGTACTAGGTTAGACACATTGATCAATTATAGCCATTTTGAGTATGGAAGCCCATCTTGGATGCTATAATGAATGAATGATACTAACATTTTTGAAAAATATTCTTATAGGTTTAATTAATTTCTTGGCTGTCAAAACACCAGGATAACTACCAAATACCAAAACTACAATCAAAAGTAGCTCCACGATCGAACTTAGAGTATTGGTGGCCCTAGAATTATTGATTGCTGTTACAGAATATATGTAATCGTCACAATGAATGTTTTAACGAGGCAGACTGAAAAATTACAATCTGAGTAAACAACATATGAATGTTTTTTGGTGTTTTGTGGCCATTTGATTTTTTGCGTTTTACAAAAATGTAAAGGTTCTCTTCTTTGTTAGTCTGGCATCACTCGGACTCAGAATCAGCATGAACAAATTGATCGATAAACCGTTGAAAACATAATATCAATGAATAAGGTTGATATTAGTATCAATGGATCACTGTAGCCTGGCGCATACGCTAGTCAGAGTGAATCAGATCGATAAGTAATAAAGTGGTTTGTGTGGTCAAATAAGATAGTATTTCAATATCCAGGGACCATAAATTTTCTACGAGTGCATGAAATTTAACGACCATTGGCTAATTAAATGGAATTTGTCTTGGTGATGTCAGCAAAAATCTGACAAATTGGCTTCAAAACTCCATCCATCCAAAATCTTGAGAATTTAAACCTGGTACCAGAACAATACAGGACAACCGTCAGAAATGTTGGAGGGCGGGTAGTTTTATGTTTAATTATGTATTCATGAAAGTATTTAGTTGCTTACCCATTCTCGCCGATAATCGCTATTACACAGGCACTTAATACAATATGCTGCTTTCAAGAATTTCCTTTGTAACATTTTATGTAACATTTTATAACATTTTTTTTTTTTTTTTTTTTTTATAACATTTTATGTATTTTGTAAACAATTTTTAAAGTTAAAAACCTTGATTACAGAAATAGTTTTAGCATTTTGATAAAAATTATTTTATGAAGGTTAAGGCGGTACATCATGAAAAATGGTACACCACCTTTTTCTGAACACGCCTTAATTTATGATGTGAGAAATTAGTACAGTTGGATGTTTAAAAAACTAAACTTCGCTCCCGGGTTAGCTGTAAATACTCTATACATTATTGGCGATGTTTAATTAAATTGAGGTTTTAATTTTACAAAATTTTCAATTGAAGGGTTAATCAAAATATTAGAGATAATATTGTTAGTAAGTTCCTTTGACACCGGGAGATATAATTCTTGGTGTTGACTTTTCTGGAACCAAACTCAAAACAGGTGTTCACTAATAAAACTATACTTATTGTCCGGATTGAATTTCTAGAATCTACTGATTACACATATATTTACAAGTAAGTGAAAATTAAGATCTTTGGGCTGGATTTAAAAATTGACGTACTTTGTATTTGATGATTTCTAACATTTTTCTTCAGTTTGTGAACCAACAACCTTTACTTTTCAGCATTCACCAAACCATTAAACGACAACAGAGTTCCAGTCGGAGTGTCGCAACTTATGACAAACATTTTGGAAACTTCAGGACCTTCAAAGACATGTTCACGGCTGAAGCAATAAGCTCTTGGATTGGTAAAGTTTTGAAACCATTAGCAAACATTGTTAAAGAGTCTGTACATGTGGTAAAGTATAAAACCACTGCGAGATAGTGGCAATACAAATAGTTCCCTTTTCTCTGTAACATTATAATCAGTTATTTTTATTGAATTGATTGTTACAGGGTCTGTCTGGTTATGCCAGCAACAAGATCAACGAGTGAATCTGAGCAATCCATAGCTACTTTATGACCACGTCCACCAACAGGAGGCGCATATGACGAAGGACTACAGCCAATCCTTATACTCGACGTATGGGAACATGACTTACTTACCTGAAGCACCAGAATAAAAGGGGAGTTTATATCGATGATGGTGGAGCGTGTCATGGAGGGCAGTAGAAGTTGTCAGAGTGGTGGCTAAAGAGGGGTTCTACCACATGATGAACTCTAGCATTTTTATGTCTTTTATACCAAGGGTTTCTCGATTTGGTGTGGGTATGGAGCAGGGGTGTAGGGGCGGGGAGCGCTACTTCTAAGGATTTCATCAGACTGGGTTAAAATAATGCCACGTAAGATGATATTGGCCATGGATCAAAGGAAAAATTGTTCATTGTGCTAAATAGTCGCAGAAGTAAACCATTTTTCCCTATAAATAATAATAATATTATAATTACCATTTTGGTGTGGCAATGTGAAGGTTGCACATTTCCTGAAAATGAATAAAACCGCCATCTCAATTTCTTTTCATGACTTATCAGTGATCAATAGACCGTATTTGGCGTAGACCAAACAACCACCATATAAACACAATTTGTGGTCCCATCGGGGGGGGGGGGGGTAAGGGAAAAACAAGTGTTAATTTCATAATAAATGATTAACATCATATAACTAAATATAAAATGGGCCCGAGTATGCGGGCCATGTTCTAGTCAGGTGTTATCACCTACACGAAAGAGGAGGGATTTGTTACTGAACACGAATCGTGTAGGTGATCAAACTGACTATAACAATGGCTCCGCATACCGGGCCCATTGTAATATTTTTAGTTAATGTTTGCTGAGTATATAATATCCACTGGTCATGATATTGGGAAAGAGGAAATTGAGTGATATTTTATTCATTCAAGAAAATGTGCCAAGTTTTATGAGCGGAACAGACGTTATATGATTTTTAATCTTAAGTTTGGATTACACTGGTTTTCCCGTAGTCCGATGGGGACAAAGAATTTGTTCTATAGTTGGTGTTTGGTCTACGCCAATAGTCTATTAAGGTTATTTATTCGTGCACAAGGACAGGTATTTTGTTAAGTCGTGAAAGAGAAACTAGATCAATCGTAATCGGGTGATGAGCCCGAAATCTTTTTCACCTGTACATGTGAGTCAAAATGATGTTCCCAAATTCCTGATTTTTTCTATCAAACTGTGCAAGGTAGCTCCTAAAATTGTAAATACTTCAAAAGTACATTTAAATAGCTTTCACAAGAATTTTGAATTTTTCATTTTGGTTAGTCAATCAATATCTACAATCATTAAGTAAAGGCCCTCAGATTTGCATTTGTACAAGATTATATTTTTATTTGGTAATTGAAGCGGCAAATAAAAGTGGAGATACCTAAGGTGTGCTTTACATACTCTGGTGGATAAATGGTAATAAATGCCCCAATAGTATAAATACACATGCCGGTTATTAAGTTGGGGATTCATGAAACAAACAAGTGCAATTATATGTTTGATGTTAGAATTCTTAAGATTTGAGTGAACTCGTTTTTAAACTATTAACTAGGCAAACAAAAAAGATATTGAAAAAATACATACAGGTTCATTTAAGTGATACACCTGTTGGCTAAAAGGTCAAAGGTCAGACTTTTTGGGAACAATTTCTTCTTGATAAAATCTTAATAATTTTGTGCTTCACTGTGTGTTAGTGAATATGCAAACAAACAAGAGGTTCTTTGCATATCTCGTTTTCGGGATCATGGTTTGTGAATTATAGTACCGATTAACATGGATTATCATCTTCTTATGTTACTGTAACTAAAATTGGTACACTTGGCATTCGGGAGCCCTCTAAAAATGAGGCCCTAACTTGAAAATAAAGTGCATGAATCGCGGGATTTTGGACATGGTGATTAGAAGTAATATTTGTTATAGAAGTAAATAATAATCTTCTAAAGATTACAAATATTTTAATAATTTTATTATCGGGGAACAATCATTTTGACTCACCACTGTATGGGTAATAACAATGGTTACTTACTTCCAGATAAAAAGTAATTTGAAAGTGCTTTGATACTCTGCCCTCCGAGCGGATTTACGGGCTATCACAGTGCTCTTATTTGCTCGAGTCAAACAGCATGATGTACTATACTGGTCACTGATATTTAGGAAAGAAATTGTGATGACATTTTATTCATTTTCAATCAAATGTACAACTTGCACTCGACATACCCCAGGGTATTGAAGGTATAATTAGACAATAAAACACTGGCGAAATAAGCAGTACTTCGCAGATATCCGTAACCAATGTCCTATGCAAGCATCTTTCTCACTTTGATTCCCATGTAGTGAATATGAATGCGTGCCTTGACTTTAACCCTGGTAAACCTTTTTTATATGGAATAGGGATGTGCGGGAAACTTGGGACTGGGCATGATTTTGTATCTCAATTGATAAGCTCAAATTTAAAATGCAAAAGTGGTTAATAGTAATATTAAAGGTCCATGGCCGATCTCTAATAGCCTCGTCCCCAGAGCCCAGATTTTACGGAAGTGGTCAACATTTGGGATAGACGAAGAATGCTACATTTTTCTCATTTACCCTGTGAAATCTTAGGGCAAAGGATGTTTGGTTTGGAAGTAAGAGCAAAAAAGGTACCCAATTTGGTCGACCAATATTAATTTTACACAGTTACTCTATGGTGCTTACGAAATCACGTTTTATGCTCTCACATGAAAACGCATTGAAAAGTCGGCGCGAAACTTACAGTGGGGTTTTGGGTGAAAGGCCAATCTATCAAGATGAAAACTTCATATCCTTAACTCGAGCCATCCTCTTAAGAACTTATTAAGGTGGAAAGGTAACAGTGAAAAGATAAATGTTGCTTGAAAGATTACGGTTGTGTTGTAAGAAGCATATGGACCTGTGGCATAAAGACCCTCCACAAGAGAAGGTTGGCCAAAACATTTGAATAAACTTAAAAATAACTGAAATAAACTTTAAAAATAATGGAAACATCAAAATCCATACTGGACCAAATTTAGGGCGTGGTCGCATGTCGTAAATGGTCATATATCATAGTGACAAAACTTAAACAACCATCACATTGGCGGAAATTTCTTGAAGAAAAAAAAACGCGGGCAATACAAGTTGCTCAGACGAATTTCGGAACCGGTGTGGTAGGAGATATGTCCTCCGGGCTCACAGTCCGGGAACAATGGTGAACAATAGGGCAATCGATTCAGTTGACTCTTCAAGCAACATTGTTTCACGATTTCTTCTGTTGTCGTCTATGGAGCCCGGACCATGATCATTGATGATACCTGGCCGGACGATGATTACTTAACAACGGTAATCGTTTAGAATTAAAAAAAAGAAAGGAAAAACAGTATTCTATCCATTGAGGCAGACAAGTATTATCATAAACGATGCTGGATGACTGTCTCTTTGATGTTTTTATAATGTTCAAAACATTAATATTAAGCTTTTTCAACTTGGCCTATGCCCTATATTAAAATGGTCGTGATAATTCGTAAGAAGAGAAAATAGTGTTGTCAACTATCAGCAGCTTATGAAATTGTGAGACGAAATAAGTTTTTTTTTTAACTCACCAAGGTAATTCCTCTGACTGAGCTCATCAAAGGATGCTTGAAAACAGGAGTTCTAACCAGCTAGGAGCGAAGAAGAGCGATGGCGTAGGTTCCAGAGGGACTACCCAAGGGGGGGTGAAAAAAAAAGGCGTGCCACACATATCCTGTTCAACGTCTATACCAACGACCATCATAGGAGTGCAGGAATCGGTCGTGATCTTATGCAGACGATCTTGGAAGCGGCGTACAAAATTCAGACATCACGTGTTAAAGGAGAATCCCAAAGCTTAGGATGAACTCACTACTTAGAGGAAAACCACTATTGCAAATCCATCCATCTCAAGACACAGATGTGTGCTTCCATCTACGCGACGTGAAGCCAAAACGTCAGTCTAATGTACCCTGCATGGAACCCCATGGAGCACTGCACATGGATAACCATGTCTACCTGGGAGCGCTAGGAACACACTCTCGAGCTCGCGTATAAACCTACATCATGTGACATCAAGAAGAACGAATGTAAAGGAAAATGCAATAGCATTTGAACAAATTCGCTGGCACAAAATGGGGGTGATTGCCCAAATACCCTAAGATCGCGGCATCACCCTGTTGCTACCTGTGCGAGTATGCACCCTATATGGGAAAGATTCAAACCATGGTCATCAAGAAGCTTGATCTAGCGTTGAATGCCTCCTGCCGCGTTGCCGGCTTATCACATAACCGGTTGTATTCGCCCAACTTCCAACGAAGAAAAACTTATATATTGCTCACAGACATATCCGTGTAGTGTAGCGAACATGCAGGAACGAGCTGCCAAGAGTCTAATGTGAAGCACCAAATGTCCGGACAGAGACCTGCTGTAACCGCCTCCAACCGCAGAGAGTTCTTAAGCAAAGTTCAACCCCTTGAAAACAGTCTCTAAGGAGATTGAGAGAGTCGCTTGTGGAAAGAATAGAAAGGCTTGTTTAACCAGTACATCTATATTGGTATGTACCCGGGAGCATCTTCCAGCTGGAGCGATCCTCATGGGCTGAATGATGAGGTCTAGCTAGAACCGGAATCGGCCGAGCTAAGTTTCCTTGCTGAAGGGGGCTACCTGGAGCAGATCAGGATACTACCTGTAGTTGTGGAATAGTACCAGACAATGGAACATCTGTTGGACTGCCCACCGTTGGAGCAACAATGAACAGACAAGGACCTTGCGGAATTCAGTGAAGCAGTCAGACGTTGTACCCATCTCTGGCTAGATCATATGAGAACCACTGTGTTTGGACACGATAAGAAGAATAAGCATTTCCGTTTGGTTTTTTTTATTGATTTTGCTTGCATAAACAAAAATATTAACAAAAGAATAATTTATAATAGCATGTAAACTAGGGCATAATAATACTTTAAATCAGTTCTAACTTCAAATGGCCTCATCAGGTGTTAAGAGCATTAGGCCTAACCATTTAGCTTTGGTTACTTTCACCTCGCACGCTCGTGCTCGTTGAACACTTCCCCTGGTCGATTTTGGACCCATTTGTTCGATGAAGCATAACTTTTTTTTGTAGACCACCGGTTCGAGTGGAATAAAGTTTATACAAACTTTTTAATTTCTCTTGCGGAATAGTGTAAAAATATTAATCATGTATCCCTATTTTTCAAAAGTGTTTCCTTCATCCGACTGTTAATAAGATTATTTTATGAATCTCGTGTAGTAATATGTAAGTACTGGGGTTGTGGTGGTCTTGATGGCAGTAGTAGTATATAGTAGAAGTGGTGGTTTCGGGAGTGATGGTTTTGGCAGTACAGTTCAATTTCCACCCTGCTTTGTAGGTGATAGTAGAAATTTTGGACATAACACTAGGTCTACTAAGTAAAAGGTAACAAGCTGTTTGCAGCAGTGAACAGTATTGGGCGCTTGAACAGGAGGTTAATAGGTTAATTTGGTTAGAACAGCAAAGCAGAACAACCCAAGGAAAAGCAGAAATATCTGAAATGTTCAAGTGGACCAGGTGCATATTGTATTCTCCGCATGCTTGGATGATCTGGAAGAAAAACAGCTCATTCAACATAATTTGCAGGTGTTTCCGTAAAGTGACCCATCTGACCCACTTTTTATCTGACACACTTATGAATTCGGAAACCCTTCACGGAATAAACCACGTTTTTGTTCCGTTAAGGGTTCAGAATTCATAAGTGGGTCAGATGGTCAAATAAGTCATAAACACAGTTAACATTTCTAAAGACGTATTTGTGTCTTCTTTCTGCTGTCTACTTGCAGATCGGCATATGCCTAACGTCCCTTAACTGCATTTAAATGCACTTTAAAAAATCACGGAGTGGACCCCTGCCTTGGGTTGGGGAAAATTGCTCCTAGATCTAACAAGAAAAATAACGCTACCTCACTTTTTTGCAGTGATCGTCAGATTTTACTCCAGGGATGTTAGGGATATAGGGATTACTTGGGTATCCCTTTCAGACTAATGTCAAGAAGTTTGGTCATTCATAAAACGTCGAAGACGGGACACAAGTGGTATTGCTGCACTTTGGAGCAATGTCTCATTTGATCAGTAATGCATCCGACAAAGCTGAGATACTTTACAAAACAATATGAGTCAATCTTAAAAGAACCATTGCGAAAAAGCCCATGTCCGCCGTGCTCTGAGAAAGAACCAAATGTGTCAACACGGAGAAAGAACTGCCCGCAGACTTTAAAGTCATCCTTCAACAGAATAACTAACATATAGACTTGAAATGGCATCCGTATCGTATGTAGATATAAGTTGGAAGGCGGAGATGCCACAAGATATATTCAGTATTACAATTGGTTGTTGAACAAAACCCAACATTTCATGTCCAATATCATCATTGGGGATGAGGCTGCATTTCAAATGAATGGAGCTGTGCCTAGCTACAATACAACGTTGTCCGATGGCTTAAGTCAAGCCCCTCAGGGCTTCGCCTATAAAGCCTACCTCTCGGAAGAAATTAACTGTTTGAATTGGTTTGGTCAGAAACAATATCATCGGACCTTATTTCTTTGTTGGAAACGTCAATGGACAAGCATATTTAGACAATGTTTAATAACTTTGTGCAAGAGGTTGAAGTTTTTTGGTGTTAACCAGAATTAAATGGAAGCATCCCCAGAGCTTGGTGGATGACGGGGCTCCGGGACATCGTTTGAGCTAGATGTTTTACTTTGAATTTGGAAGGGAATGCAGGGAATGCAGGGTTTTGTCATTTTATTTTAAATATTAATTAACCGACCAATGTTGAAAGATAGTGCGGTCCAATCGAAAATAATAAGTGAAAATAAAAATAATAAAGCTGCATTGAGGTATACCATCGATTTTCTGCAAATCGGTTGAGCTGATTCTCGACCTCGTTTGACATCGCCTAATTTGAAAAGTAAATCAGCAATTTCAATCATTTTTTCACGGCTAAACGGATTAAACTCCAAAGACTTAAAAAAATGCAAACACAGTTGCATACCGGTACAATAAAAATATGGAATGCCTAAGAGCATAATAGTAAAAATATATCATGAGGTCCAATTTTGTCTTTTCCATTTCACGAGGCGAAGACGAGTAAAATGGAACAGTAAAATTTGACCCAATGATATAATTTTACTATTGCACGAATATACGCAGTCAATGTTTGTTTTATATCATGATATCACCTGTTTGCTTTTCATGTCACGTGATACCGGGTGTCTCAAAAAAGCAGGCCCCTGCAAAAAGGAAACCCTCAAAGCGCCCTCTATTTCACGAAGAGAAAAAGGTAAACCATACAAATTAATACACCTCTATAAAGTGCATTTCGTTAGGTTTCCGACACCGAAAAAAATCCAAAAGGACACATATTGACCAAGTTATGGCCGATTGAAAATTTGTACCACTTTTTCATTTTATCCACGGATTGTTACTGTTTTAGCCGTCTTTAGATAATACACATTCTCCACGCACATTCTTTTGTTTATAATGGTTTCTTTTGTTTTTGCGACAAAGGTCAGTTCTGATGTTGAAACGGTTAGTTTCAATTATTAGAAATTCTTGCCTCATTTTTCTGTACTGCGCTGCTCTGCCCTCCACTTGGCTGCCTCTAAGACGGATGCAGGCTTGCGTTCTCTTTTCCATTTCAATAATGGACTTGCGAACCATTCTTGTTCTTGCAAATGCAGCGGTTATTCTGTAAAGAAAATCCCCATATTTGACTCCGCTAGACTTCGGCCTATGGGGAACATTAAAGAGTGAAGTGTATGCACAGGAACCACCAGCAAACTTGCCAGAACTTTGCAACAGAATAACCACTGCCATTGCAAGCATCCGACAGACAAGAATGATTCGCAAGTCGATCATTGAAATGGAAAAGAGAGCGCAAGCCTGCATACGTCTTCATGGTCTTAGATGCAGCCAAGCGGAAGGCAGAGCAGCGCAGTAAAGAAAAATAAAGCAAGATCTTGGCATTCTGACTAATTACAAAGTGACTTCTTCAGGGGATCCTGTGTCAAGTGTGCTAATTTATTTGTATTTTAGCAAATTCTAACAGTATTGAATACTTTATGGACAAGTTCTTGCTTGCATTTTGGAGCTTGATTGGACTAATGTTCTTGCACTCTGAATGCGGTATCCAAAAGAACCAACTACTCTAATTGGAAATTAAAGAAAAATACAAGCATCTCAGCTCGCTTTTTGAAAGATTTAATATTGATGTGGTTAGTTGTCCAAAGCGCGGTTACTCGGTATACGTTCTAGATGCCATTAATAAATGTAAACAAAAAATATGACAGCAGTTGCATATCAGAAATGGTTCCTTATATGTATGTGTATGGGGGAGGTGGTGGAGGGATCTACATAGGTGGAATGGTGGGATTTGATTGTGAGACAGGGCTGTCGGAATTAATTATTTACTATATACTCTCTAAATTTCTTAGATTAAAAATCAATCTAATTTGATTGCTATCAGGGTCCAGTACAAGTTTAGATTAAAAGATTTAAAGCAAAATACATTGCAATATAAATCCAATACAGAACAATTAATAATGAAAATTCAGATTTGTCCTCCATTTTAATCCAAAAAATTGACCCCTACATGATCCTTAACCCCTTTTTGTTAATATACATAAATTGCCACCAAATTTGCTCAAAAAATCACTGGCTAAGGATTCGGGGGTGTACAAAGATCGACCTTTAATGACCCAAATGTGACCTCTAGCTCCATTTTGAGAAAACAAACTTTCAAATACTTCCTTGGTAATGATAGATTGGTGTACAATGGATTCAAGTGCTGAAATTAACATAGTTGTTACTCATGAAAGTATGTGTTGTTAAGATAGAGGGAAATAGCAGAGATTGTTACCACTTCCAAAATACAAAACTCTTTGCATTGTCAGATTGATAGCCAGTGGCGTAGCCGGGGGCCGCGTGCCCCGCCGCGATGTTCTGGGTCGGTACATAACCGTCCGTCGGTACATTTGTGCTAAAAATCTGTAAGCTGTTGTTTTGAGGGGTGTGCCTTAAGATGAATACCTAGAGGTTCATAATTGTTCTAACAACTGTTCAAACATGACTTTGCGTTGGCGATGATGTTTTCACCTTTGACCTAGGATTTATGGGTCCAAGACACAAATAAATGTCAAAACTTCAAGTGACTTGAACTTATGAGGCATGCTTGAAGCATTACATTCATCAGGAAACCTGATTCCTCATTTACCAATGCAAGTAGGATGGGTTCACAGTCAGAAAGGCATTAAAACACTTTTTTTACACCATTTAATTAATTAACCCACAACATCGGAAGTATCATCTAATATATAGTCAATATGGTCGAGAACAGTGCAAAATTAATGTTTGCACGTGTCTTCCTAATTAATTAAAATGCTTAATTGCTGCTGAATATACAATGGAAGGGTGCCCACGCTCTAGTAAAAATGCCTACACATTCCTAATTTTCTTTCCCTATAATTTCTTTTTAATCCCTATATTTTCGCCATATTGTTTTAATTGCCCTATTTTTTAGCCCTATATTTTTTGCAAGGGGTTCACTGTAGCCCTGAATCGGCCGACATTTTGGTATACCCAATACAATAGCATCCAGGAACCCTGTTTAAGAAGTTGTCTCTATGGAGCTTGGGCTCTGTGGGTTCCCAGATGTGCCGTCAGTGACTTCAAGTGAAGTAAGGAGCCCAGATCAGTGACGATGCATACCACAGACTTTGCAAGACATTGTATTGAAAATACATGTTCTATCTTTAGGCTAGATGTCTAGAAACCTTCTCAAATAATACGCGAGCCCGAACCAATATTTAAATCGTCAACGAGTCGTGGCTTGATTCAAACATCTGCTCTGCTGAAATATTTCATTGATGATATGAACGTCTTAAGGGAGAGGGAAATATTGCCTTCATTGCCTTAAATAAAACTACCCCTTGCTATCGAGTGCTCTTCGAGAGGAAGATTTATCTTATCAAACAAAGAATAGAATCCCTTTTGGTGTCAAGCAACAATATCTGCTCAAACTGTGGTTGATGGTGATTTCTAACAGACCTCCTGAGGGAAAGACTGCCATTTGAAAACCGGGGTGACCGTGTTAAAAATTAACAACGAATCTAAATCACCTGGTGCTCTCTTGTGTAGATTTTACTAATTTAATGTCACTGGACTCGCTTGGAAGAACGGTGAGCCCATAGGCCATGGAGTCGCTATGATCTGCTTTTCGCTATCATGATAATACCAAGAGCCGAGAGAGAGCACGGTGGCCAACTGATAAAGCGCATCATGATCATAAAACCATTGAAAATCGTAGTTCGACCCCCGCTGTAGTCAACGAGTGTTTGTGTCACCCTGACAGATACTTTTATAATCTCAATTACCTCATTGACCTAAGCGAATCTTGGGAGCTGTTTAGGGGAAATTACAACTAAATAAGTGGAAGGGATGTGCGCTTGGCAATCTGCCTGCCCTGATGAAGCGAAATGATCTTGTGACATTTCCTGATGGCCGCGGTATAATAATAATAGACCCAAGCGATTTGAATCATTCGGAAAAGGCGCTTAAATGTCGTAATTCACCATCTGTCTCAGCTCGTCACTTTTTCCAACTTGACGCATACATGGAACAGAAATACCTGGATCTCTGATTGACTGCTGGTTTCTGACGTGAGACGTTACCCCACATCCTGTTTATCAGCGAACCACATCATTTCATCGCAAACTTTGCCTACCAAAACCATGTTTGGTTCGAATTAACCCGACACAATTTTTTTTCTTTCTGCTGAAGCTTTGATAAGGATATCTTTCAAAAGCAAGGCTTTCTGACCTCCAATTTACTACTTCAACCCTGTTGTCAGCGACAGCCAGATTCAAGCATTGAAGAGAATTGGGTAATGTTTTCGAGATTCCCAACCGGACCTCGTGTTGACAAAATCTTGGCCACCATTGTTCAACTTGTTAAAGAACTTCTGCAATAAAGAGGAAAAGCCTTATTCATAAATCAAAGCAACGGAATCTGGGATACAGATTGATTGGGACAATTTGTTAGTATCAAAAGCAGGGCGACGGAATTATCCGCAGAGCCCATAGACATTTTGGCCCGTATTCCGCCGATGTTTAACGCTAATCACTGTTAAATTTCGCATTTGAATCGCATCGCTAAAATAAACGCAATTATCAAAGCATGTTAATTTTAAACACTGATTTAAATTTAGCGAACATCGTTGAACATGTCTAAAACGTTGTTTTAAAAATTTTAGACTTGGTCCGGGTGGTAGTTTAAGGCGTGTTTAACTTCACGGCAACGCTTCATCGAATCCAGATTATTTTGGCGGCTATGTGACTGGATACAGTCAGTGCATGATAGATTTCCAAGTGCCATGATCCAAGTTGCATGATAGGAGGTCTTCCACCGGCTGCCACAAGTGCCATGATAGGAGTCTTTCAAGGCTGCCCACTCTCCGGCATCCTGTTTCTGGCCGCCTTCAATCTGTGTCTTGATTTCCTAGACAGTGCCTCAACAAACCGGCGGCGGTGCTGCATTAGTGGATCTGACATCATAGATCATCTGCCAAAGCATACGCAGATTACCTGACCCTCGTAGCTAGGAGTCCAGAAGGATGGCAGAACTTGTACATACTTGAACAACTTCCTCAAGTGGACATGGTCTGACATGAAAGCCAAACCAAGCACATGCAAGTCTCATGCCATGAAGTGGTTTGTCCCCAACCCAGAACAAAAACGACAAGGATACAAAACCATAATGTGGCATAGATCTCCGGCCTAGAATAAGACTGACAGCAAATTGCTTATATCCAAGTCAACTCATTATGACCTGAAGGACAATAAAATCAGGACATTGTAGCACCAAAGCTGACAGCATGTTCAACCACCATTCCAGTCAACTGTGGGGCCTATGAAGCTATGGATCTAACATACGCTATTCTACCCAAACTGACGTGGGGTTCACCCTATAACTTCCCAATTTCCTTCGTCGAAAGTCTGGAAGCTACTTATAAGCAGATATAAGCAGATGCACCACCACCACCACCTCTGTACAGGAGCAGAACACACATGTTCTGCAACTGAAAAAGGCTAACAACATCAGTCATTTTCAGTAACTAAGTCCCATCTAAACAAGTACTCTAAAGATGGAAAGTACACAGACACTCAGCAATATTTCTGCCAACCGCTCTTGTGTCAAAAAAGAACCAAAAGCTGATCAAAGACTGAGTCATCCAGAACAAAGAAAATGACTCACCGGACTAATAAAAGATGCAGATGGGAAGACATGTTGGTCTACCTTACCACGGATGTTCGAAACAAGGGCAGTGTTGAACTGGGGTCTGTCAGGCAGGTAGACACCTCCTGAAGAAACTTTTGTTATGTCTGGACGTCCCAAAAAAGAAGCTGCTGTCTTTCCACACCAACGCAATTCATGACAACTTCCATCCCCTGCCATCTGAAGCTGTGGGGCAAGTCCAATCTTGGACTCTGCCAATTATGCCATCCTCGTCATTGTACACTGTTCCACATCCTCATTGTTTGTAGCTATTCATTACAAACTACAACTGGCGCCATGACTCAAACACGAAAGCACTCTCTACAGGTCTGGCACCGTACGCCATAAAGGCAAATCAGGAAAAAACCATCGCATCTGAGAATCTGAACTCCATCTCTACAATAGCCTTCGCACAGCTGATGGTACACTATCGAAATCCAGTCTGACCACTGCCTAAGACGACCAAACAACCTTCTGAGTAAGGCCCATGATGTATATTCCTATGGATAGACACAAACAATAGTGTTTCCTCCAAAATCACTGGGACGCCAAGAGACCGGTATCCCCATCGTTTTCTATCTAACAAACAGAGACCGTGAATCATCATAGAGGTGACGGTCCCTATGGAGGAGAACCTATCTAATGCACATGCTAGAAAGGATTTGCAATATATCGAACAAGATCTTATGTGGCTGCCTGTGGGGGGGGGGAAAGCAGAGATGGTCTACATACTACTTTTCAATAAAAAGTGGAATCAGAGGTTTTCTTCTTCTGCAATACCAATCCGTCACAATTGCCTGCATCCTTGGGCAGTAGGAAAGAGAAGGCTATAGTCCACTACAGCAGCCCAAATTCATCAGAGCGAAGCTATGTCCATCTGGCTTCAGCAGAAGCTCGAAGGCAATCAGACTATATTATAGCTACAAGCAAACTCCACGCAATATGCTCTTATGGATTGGAATGGTGAAGCGCCTCCAAAACCAGGTTTAAAAACCCGCTAAGTCTGGTCCAAGCCCAGAGACCTCAAAGCACACTTAATCTTGACAAAGAGATACTGTATAAGGTGAATTTTCCCCCTACTAAGTCACCTTCAAGGGGGAGATATATCAGGTGCTTATATCTAAACTCGTACTAAACGATAATAAACTTTGTTCTAATGACCCCCCTTCGAACCTACAAGACATAAACCCATTTCAGGGGGTCCAACATTGTTCATCAGCGGCGAGCGACGGGCGAATACCAACCCCGCAGGCAACTGCAGAGCCTAAGCTAGGCAATAACCCACCAAAAACAAACAATAATTGTACATAATACCTGAATCCAACTTGAAAACTTACTTACGACCAACCTGTCCAGTCAAGTTCAGTCTGCACATCCCAGACAAGCCCACTCTAGCATGGATCAGCATGGATCCATGGCATCCTTGCCTATCCAGAGCTCCTGAACCATAAAAACTAAACACCCAATTCAGTTTGAAGAAAAAACAAACGGACGTCCGTGCTCGGTGGTGCTGATTACAATCACTGACCCCCAACCCGACACATCCGCTTTCGTTATTGTGCCTGTGGCGCGAACCTCTTACGCGAAATCTACCATCATATAGGGCTCTATACCCACAGGCCGTCTATTAGAAAATTCCCGATTATTGCTTTAAACGGATTAAAAAACTAGGCTCGAAGTGTGACAGCTGATGGTGTGTCTACACATATGACAGGGCTCATACGCGGGATTTTTACGGGGGGTGCGGGTCTTCGAAAATAGGGACCTTTTTTGAAAAAATGACTACCCCCCTTAAAAGTGGTCATTTTTTGACGTTTTGGATATTCATCATCAAAATGTGGACCTTTTTCGTTCATAGTTTCTAAATTTTGGACCTTTTTATAACAAAACTCGGCAAAAAAGTGGACCTTTTTTCCCTTTTGTGGATTTGGGGGTGCGATCCGCCCCCCCCCCCCCCCCCCCGCGTACGGGCCTGGTTCTACCAATGACCTTATTAATCGTGTTAGACCAGGTGGTCTCTTTCACTTATCTTTCTTTTCCGAATCCTCAGTGGATGTCTTCTCTCCATGTCCTCATTCTATTTTTATGCTTGTGTGTACGTTATAGTATGAATGATAGCAATGCAGCACAGGCGACATACAAAAAAAGTCCAAAAGAGATAAGAAAAAATTAATAGCTGCCCTTTGGGTAGTGAGGGAGACCTGCCCTGGAGCATGGGTGCTGGCAAAAACTAACACGTCTAGCATAACGAACTTGTTAAAACATTTAACCTGCGGTTTTTTTAACTGTGCGTTTAACTAACCACTATTTAGGCCTAAACACCGTTTATTTTAAACATCGTTTGAGATACGGGCCCTGTGTCATTAACCACATTAAAAGAGTATGGGCCGTATTCTCAAACGATTTTAAAATAAAACGGTGGTTAGGCATAAATTGTGGTTTAGGCAATCAAAGAGTACTCGTTACTGGCTAAAATTAGTACAGCACACGGTTTTTTTTTTTTTCGCAAAACATTTTATTTAAAAAAAAAAAAAAAAAATATGACACAAAACACCATAGAATATATATGCGCTATCTACTTCGTACTTAGAATTTCTCGAAGGTGTAAAAACAGGCCCCTGACAACTCAGGGAATTGGTGAGTACTCAGTGCACCGCCTTGGACACTTGCATCAAACTTATTTGCATATTTACGCGATTTGTATGGTATGCCAAAGCTTAGTCATATGCGTAGCATAGCGGTTGTCTGTATGCCCATGCACTTATTGGGCCGTTGTTATGTTCTTTTGCTGTCGAAGAATGCTAATATCCAAACGCGGAAGCTCCAAACGGAGTGTGATGAAGAACGTGAAATCTGATACGGGAATCGGCAGACAACCGCAGTCTAGTGTTCGCATTGATTGTTGTTCCCCAATGACGTAAATGTTGTTCCCTGGTGAAAAACGTTGGGCCATTGTGGGATAGGAATTCGGTAAAAATGATTTCCGGTAGGACAACCAGGATCCACGTATTGGCTAGCATTCAATTCTATACAGATACACAACGAGCATAAAAGTTAGAAGGAAAGTAAAAATGGACAGAGAAACGACTGAGGATCGGAAGTGAGAAAGAAATAAAGAGACAACTGGTCTAACCATAGCTAAAATATCGGCATTGATGAAAGCGAAAAGTTAAACAGGCTTAAACTACCCCGGGATCAAGTCTAAGTTAACAAACGTTTTACGGACATTTCCTATACGATGTTCGGCTAAAATTTAATACAGCTTTAAAGTTCAATCATTCTGTGGAAGAATTGCATTTACTTTATCGGGCGTTTAAATTACGATTTAACCAGTGATTCGCGTTAACATCGGTGTGGAGAATACGGGTCACTGTTATTGTTCAGGAAATTCCTTCGTAACCTTCTGCCAATATATTACCGTAAAAACACAGTCTACTGTAAAAATAATGTAAATGTAATCAAAACAACTGGCAAAATTTACAGTTGTGTCTAGCTAAATCTAACTGATGAAATATAGATGTGAATTTGAATCAGGAAAACTGAAAAAGCTGTATTTTTACGGGGTGGTTTGTTGGCAGGATTGCTGCCAGGACTTCTTTAAACTTTATTTCAGTATTTTTTTTTCTTTAATTTCAGTACTTAATCATGCACATGCATTGAAAATTCATGATAGTATAGGCCATAAGGCCAAAAAAAACTAATGTTTTCTCAGAAGAAATGTGAAAAATGACTAATGCGAATGTGTTTTGTTTTTTTTTTTTTGAAAAATGCTAATGCGAAATGCGTTTTTTCTTTTTTTTTTAATTGCATTTTTGGCCCACCTTTTGTTTAAATTTTTCGGCCAAATTTCTTTTTTTTCTAAATTTGTTTTACAAAAAATGACAAAGGAGAAAACATAACAAAAAAAAAAATTATGCGGTGAAAAAGCCAATTTAAAACCTTATGCGCGCGGTCTTCTGAAGACAAACTGTTTTTTTTTTTGGCCTAATAACGTTGATATTCATTAAAAAAGCTCCATGCACTTTAAATTTAGTCATAAAGCCAGGCCTGGAAAATTGCGGCAATAAACTTAAAACTAGTATTAAACTGGAATACACTGGAATCCAGTCACTCAAAGCTTACCAGAAACTTTTTACAAATCAGGTTAGAAGCGTGTTATACCCGGGAAAATCAAAGACCCAGGATGGCCCACTTATTGCCTGGCAGGGGCGTGAGCTAGCATGGCGGGCCCGGGACAAAAACCAACTGGGGGCCCCTCGGTACAGTATGCTCGAAAAACTTTACATATAATAACCGGGAGCTAGCACACATTTGTAACACATCTCAAGTACAAAAGGTTTTGAGTGATTAAATATGTTGA
The DNA here is from genome assembly GCA_023653785.1 of Ophioderma brevispina. NCBI lineage: Eukaryota > Metazoa > Echinodermata > Ophiuroidea > Amphilepidida > Ophiodermatidae > Ophioderma > Ophioderma brevispina. The sequence continues at coordinate 111,268 of JAMKCH010072476.1, forward strand.
CAGGACTGACAGAACCCTGAAACGAAGAATTCTGGAAGTGCCGCAAGGGGGCCTTAAGGAGAGGGGGCCAAAACAAAGTTTGTACAGGGGTCAATTTGTAAATTGATCCAATCAGTTGAAAAGCACACCATGATTATGTGTCTAACCACCCCACCCCCCCCCCCCCCCCCCCCTTAAGGATTCATAAAAGGTTTAGTTGGTAAATAGGTATCAGCGCTTAAAGTTTCAGAGTTAGAGGATAAAAACAGGCAACATCAATAAAAAGGGTCAATTTCTAGTTGTACAGGGGTCAATTTTAAATGCGCCCGATTGGATAAAAAATGGTGGCAAATTATTGGTGGAGCTCAGTGGATTAAAAATTAAGGATAGTTTTGAGTGTCTCAAAAATGCTTGCTGGATAGCAAAAGTAGGGGGGTAAAAAGATCAAGCCCCATGATGCAAATGGAGGTTGAACTTCTGTGCCCCCTACATTGGAAAAAAAGCACATTTAAGACAGTCAAAAACTCTATTCCTTTATTTTAATTCCTATGAACTCCACCAATAATGCACCATTTTTTTATCCAAATCGGAGCGACTTTAAAAATTTGACCTGTACACTGAAATTGACCATTATTATGATTTTTGTGTTTGTAGCCTATAACTCTGAAAACTTTAGGCTGTACATATTTACAAACTAACCTTTTCTGAATCCTTATGGTTAGACACATAACCTGATGTGCTTTTCAACATGATGTGATCAATTAAAATTTGCCCATGTACAACTTTGTTTTGGCCACCTCTCTTAAGGCACCACTGCGGCACTTAAGAATCAAGTTCCAGGCGGTTTCCGGTCAGTCTGTCAACAATTAATCACACAAACTTTTGTAATTGAGATGTGTTAGAAATGTGTGCTAGCTCCAGGGCTATAAGTTCAAAAGTCTCAATAATATGTCGCATATTCAGCATCGCACCCCTACTGAAATCCACGCCACCCTCACTGATCCCACGCTAATCGAAAGTATGCTTTAGTCAATAAGGGCCCCTCCATGGCCTTTAGTTTTCTTTTTTTTCTCCCACACTAGTCTCGTTTTTCTCTAGAACTGTCATCTGGTCGAGACACAAAAAAACCCATAATACAACATACATTATTCTAGACATACTGTGCTAACATTAATTGAATAGTATGCAGGTCCTGAATTTGGTCATTGGGGTCAAATAGGTGCCAACCCACCGCGGGACCCATAAAGCTGTCCAGGGGCCCTGGTAAATGGTCATCGTAATTTTATAGCAGAATTGCCTACGTTAACATTAACATAGGGCCTCTCGCGTATCGGTATCAAATGCAGACCTGCCTACATTGACATTATCGGTATCAGGCATTCTAGAAGGGCCCGAACTATAATACAGCGTGATAGATTACCCCCTGTTTTGAAAATTTGTAAATTTTATATTTTTATTTAACCATTCAACAAAAACAGAGCGCCTTATTTTTCTTTCCCCTCTTTCTTCCCTCCCCTCTTCTTCTCTTTTCTTTTTTTGTTTTTTTTCTCTTCGTTCTCCCTCCACCTCTCCCTTTTTTCCAATCTCTTCTTGGGGCCCCTAAAACCTTTCGGGGCCCTTCTGACTTTGCCACTCTGTCCCTAGGTAGCTACGCCCCCTGACTGCAACACACCCACTTTGGTCACTAATTACACAATCATATTGTGTTTGCCACACCATTTTTAAATATTTTCAAGATCTTACCCAACGCCAAACGCTGTCATATAATTCTTCTTCAAAAACACAACTTCCCTGATCAATCATAGACGACTTTAACCCTATTTTTTATTTTTATTAACATGTTATTTTTATTTAAACTGGATCGAACATGTGGAAATTGACTTGTTCAATTTTAAAACAATGGCCCATCCACATATCTTTTAAAGTCAGTTCTTTTTTTTGATGTGCTTTTGAATATTCTGTCCTGAAAATATTATTGTATTATTTTCTTCATTTGTTTGGTCTTTTCAGAAGTGTATGATGATGAATAGATTATATTAAAAAATAATACTAATATTGATGCTAGCGGGTGATGATGATTGATGATGAAAACAATCATACAATAATAAATAAATAAATAAATAAACTAATAAATAATAAATATATAAATTAATAATTAATAAATTATAACTTAATAATTAATAAATTAATTAATAAATTAATTAATTAATAATAAATAAACATAGCAAACCTTCCAACCCTTGTCAGTTTCCCAAAATTACGACGAGTTTGAGATGATGAATGATGACGCGATGACTACGAGGACGGCCACGACGACGATGATGATGATTATGATGAGATGATGATGAATGATGAGATGACTGATGATATGATATAAATCAATTTATCTATATATTCATACCGGTGGTCGTCTGTCTGTCTGTGTGTCGACCCGCGTCGATTTTCTCGGAGACCGGGGCCGCACGGTCCTGAACTGGGGCGGTGCCCCTTGACCGAACTAAGAACCGAGTTTGTATTGGTTTCGTGGATCAAAGGTCATCGGGGTCATATCGAGGTCCAAAGAGGTCCAATGGACCGCGCCTATTTTGCTCGGTACCACCAGAGCTGGTACTCGCACGTTTCCTACGAACTTGGTGGGTGGGTGCCCCCTTGCCTTCCGAAGACCGAGTTTGTGTCTTGGTTAGTGGATCCAAGGTCATCGAGGTACATTCAAGTCAAAAAAGGTTCAAATGGGGGTAAACATTGGTGTATGGACATGAAACTTGGATGGGTGGGGTCGATTTTTTGAGCCGAAAATTTTGAAGGCCTCACGGGCATCAGGGTCATTCAAGGTCAATTAGGTTAAACGTTGATTTCTCTGAGACCGAGGTCGCAACGTTCCTGAAACTTGGGTAGGTTAGTGCCCTCTTGACCGTCCGAAGACGAGGTGTATTGGTTAGTGGATGTAAGTCATCAGGGGGTCCATTCATGTCAAATGGGGTAACCGTTGGTGTATCCAGACGAAACTTGGTGGGTCGGGTCGATTGTTGATGCCGAAAATTGTGAAGGTCACGGCAAGGTTATCAGGGGTATTTTCAAGGTCAAATGAGGTTCAACGTGGGTTTTCGCGGAGGGACCGAGGGTCGTACGTTCCTGAAACTTGGTGGGTGAGGCCTCTTGACGTCGGAAGACAGAGGTTGTATTGGTTAGGGGATTAAAGGTCATCAGGGGTCATTCCAAGGTCAAATGAGGTTAAAATGGGAGTTAAAACGTTGGTGTAATCAGACGAAACTTGGTGGGCGGGGTCGATGTTGATGCCGACAATTTGATTGCGTTTGTCTTAGAACCTGAGATCCGGCCGTCCCTATTTCCAACAGAGGTACTTCAAGGTCAAATGGGGTAAACATTGGTGTATGGACATGAAACTTGGATGGGGGGTCGATTTTTGATGCCTTTTGCCCCCGACCCACAAACATCCTTTGAAGGTCACGACAAGGTAATAAGGGGTATTCAAGGTCAAAATGAGGTTAAACGTTGATTTCCGCGGAGACGAGGGTCGCACGTTCCTGAAACTTCCGGTAGGTGAGTGAGTGCTATTGACCGTCCGAAGGACAGAGGTTGTATGGTTAGTGGATTAAAGTCATCGAGGGTCATTCAAGTCAAATGGGGTAACCGTTGGTATATCCAGACAAAACTTGGGGGGCAGGGTTGATTGTTGACGAAAATTGTGAAGTCACGACCCAAGGTCATCAGGGGTCATTCCAGGTCAAATGAGGTTCAACGTTGGTTTCTCGGAGACCGGGTCGCACGTTCTGAAACTTGGTGGGTTGAGTGCCTCTTGACCGTCCGAAGACAGAGGTTGTATTGGTTAGTGGCTGAAAGGTCATCGGGGCATTAGGTCAAATGAGGTCAATGGAGTAAATGTTGGTGTATCCAGACGAAACGGGGTGGGCGGGGCGATTGTGATGCCGAAAATTTTGAGGTCACGACACGGATCAAAGAGGTCATTCAAGGTCAATGAGGTAAACGGTGTATGACATGAAACTTGGAGGGTCGGGTCAATGGTTGATGGCAAAAATTTGAAAGGTCATGGCAAGGTATCAGGGGTCATTCAAGGTCAAATGAGGTAAATGGTGTATGGACATGCCACTTGGAGGGTGGGGTTGCTTGTTGATGCCAAAAATTTTGAAGGTCATGACAAGGTAATAGGGGGTCATTCAAGGTCAAAGGAGCGTCAGAGGGCGTAAAGTGGGTGTATGGGACATTGCCACTGGGGGGTGGGGGGGGCTGTTGATCCAGCAATTCTTAAAGGTCACAAGGTCATCAGGGGACCTTCAAGGTCAACTGAGAGGCAAATTGGGTAAACTTTGGTGATTGTATCCAGACGAAACTTGGTGCGGCCACAAAATGTAAAGGTCAGACGAGGTCATCCAGGTCAAAGGACTTGAAACATGGGGGGACATCAATGCCAGGTGATCGGAAACCCAAGGTGGTGATCACAAAAACCCAGGTGATGCGAAACCCAGAGAATCGCGAAATCCAGGTGATCGCGAAAACCAGGTGATCGCGAACCCGGGAACAGCCCTCTATATATTATTATTTTTAATTTGATCTTTTTTTGGGATGCCTGTTTTTTCTGTTGTTTTTTAATTGTTTTTATCCTAAATGTATCTTTTGTGTTATAAAATTTTATTAATATAACAAGTTCTTCTAAAAAAACTGGCCTCGATGGCATAGAGAAATATGACATGGGTTGTTTTGCAACAAGAGGATTTCACAAATAGGTGTCCCTTAAAAAAAAAATGAAGGTTACTGATTTGGCTGATGTGAAGCTTTTCATCAAAAACATCCCAATCAAGATTAAGCTGAGCAAATTGTTTCTTTGGTACAAAAATTGTGGAAATTTCTAATTTCTATAGGAGCAAATATGAAATTACCGCTGTTTTATATTGAATATAAGCAAATGAAAATCATTTTTTTTCTCTTTTAGGACAATTTCTGTAGCCAAATACAAGGTAAGAAATCTATTGAGTGTCTTAAGCTATATGGAAATACTATTTATGGGACACAATATTTGGGTGCCTCAAAAATCTGAGCATTTTATATTATTTTATTATAATTACGAATGGTTTATGGTTACCTGACTGACACAGTTGATAAAAGAGAAATGAAGATATTGTTTTTCTGCGTATAGTTATTGTTTTGAGAACTGTCCAAAAAAAAATATAATTTTATATTATTTTTTTGCATCATGGTATATGTAAATGAACGATTGGGGTGTTATCAACACTGCACATATGCATGTCTTCGTCTTAAGTTTCATCTATCTGTCATTACACTGTGTTTTATAATAAACAAAGGGCAATCGGTAAGCAATTGTGGACTAGAAAAAAACCCTTATTCTGTATTGAAAAATTGGCATTTCAATTTCAACAACTGAGATACGATGGATCAATCGGCCAAAAAAAAAAAAAACAACAAACAACAAGGTAGGCCTAGAGCAGTACGTTAGCGTCGAGTCAGGGCCGAGTCAGGGTGCAAAATGAAGTCATTTCGACGTCGTATCAATGTTATCGAGTAGTGTGTGGGTATTCAGCGCAGTGCGAATGACGCATTACATCTGGTCAGTGAGCGCGTGTTAGCTATAGTACGCGAATTAATAAGTCGTGTGCGCTCCTGCCAGCCTCTGGTTCAGCGGGCCTCAGGGGGCAACGGGGTATTTAGTATTTTATTTTTTTATTTTTACAATTTTAGAGGACCGAGACCTCAGAGGTATTCCCAACAGTGGTTAACCACTTCGACTAGGGGTATCCCTCGAAACTGACCAGCACGCTTACTTGGGACAATCAGGAGTAACCACCCTTGACGCTTCTCGAAACTGGGATGGGATATACATGTACAGGTACATGGGACTCTCTGTACATTGGGGCCGACGACCTCTAAGTCCCCTCGAAGACGAGGATATTCTCGTGTTCATTTGCCCAAGTTCAAATGAACCACGGGGATGAGCGGAATTTAGTGTTAATCAATAGTTCGTATACAAATTAAATCCATGATTGAGTACCCGATTAAATCCCAGATAGGGGCCCTACCGGGGTTTGAACCGGGGCCTCCGACACAAAGGCGGAATATCCTAACCAGTGGTCACCGCTCTCCCGTAAGCGAGGCGAAAGGAGTAATTCCCGTATATAGCACGATAGGGCGTAGCCTCTATCTGCAACAGTTTGAAGGGTATAAGCATAAAGTAAAACACAAGAAACTAAACTTTAAGAAAAAATAATGTAGTTAAATTTTAAAAATTCGAAATTCCCTAACATCTGTATAAAATCATTGAACAACATAATTGTACAGAAATTCAATAAAATAAAGGAATTAATAATATTTTAAAAGTATTTTCTTCATGCTTCGGACTCTAAAGAAGACTTTGGTTTCGCTCGCCTCTATATGGCCTCGATTGTTCGCCATCGAGGCAAAAAATAATGATGTGTGAAAACATATCAGAAGTTTAATAGCTTTCCCTTATTTCTTTCTTATATTGCAACGACGAGCACTCAATCAAATCCCGGAAATCCAAAGATTTACATCCGGGATTTTATGAGTGTGCACTTGTTACTCAAAATCATATTTTCAGATCGGATGCTAAAGTAGTGAATTCCATTAATTTTATAGAAGAAGAATAACTACACTGTAGTTCCCAATGACCATAAACACAATAGGAAGTATCCGATTATTTGACTGGTGGCAAACAAAATGTTAAAATAATGAAATAGTACCCAATTTGTTATTTTTAAGAGTAATTATCACTACGCAATGGTTGTTGCGGTTCATATATCCCAATCAAAAGTGCGTGGGGTATTGGTCCGGTGGAAAACCCCCTCGGGATAGATAAATCTGAAAGCCAAATTACGGAACAAAATGTCGAATGCAGATCTGGAAAATTACAGCAATGCTACGAAAGGAGATTACAGTGCCATCAGGTAAGCTTATTTGGTTTTTACTGGCTTCCAACATGGTTGTTGCTCGAATTGAAAACAATACGGTGGTAAAGTAAAACGGAAGCCAGATACCCGTGTATATTGGCCGTGTGTTGCGTTGGTCGTGCATGTACCTACGTATGCAAACTGAGTTTTTTTTAAATGGCCATTACTCGGGATTCCTACTCCATCAAAACACCAAGTGTTGTTATTCCTCAATCTGTATGTTCGTTCACTTATGATCACTGATTAAAAATTTTACAGGTAGTATTTAACTATCTGATATTCAAATATGCAGTGTTGTATGTATTGTAGTTGTGTCATTTTGTGTAAAAGGTTTATAGTAATTACGCCGGTACATCTGAGCTCGTTCCAATGTCTACAATTGTCCTGTGCAACGTAACTTTTCCTACTCGCATTCCGATTCTCATCCACATCCCCATCTCTTTTTCTTACAGATCCTGGGGCCAAATGAAAAATGATCCACAGTTAGTCTTTAAATATATAATTTCGTACTAAAGTGGTTACTTTCTAGGGAATGATATGCAACGGAAAGGCGTTTGAATTTTAGGATAATTTTTGTGAAAGTTTTTCAAGCCTGTTGACCTGCTGCGTTTTCACCGTGTATCGAATGTTACACAACCCACAAACCGTAGGTCATGTCCATTTCCGTATCTTGCCATTGCCGTATTTACCGTGGAGATGCTGCATTTGCATACCCGCAGTATGAATTATCTAAATAATCATGTGAATATCCGTGACCAAGCACTCTAGTTTGAATCAGGGGTGAAGTCTTTTGTTTTAAAAGGCGACGCAGTGTTGCAAAATATTGTATCAGCATTTAGAAACTCATCACAACATGGCTAATTTTTCTTTCTACGAATGGTGATCTCAAGAAGAGCGTCACAAATAACACATGAAAATACAGCACTGAAGTGAAAGGCAGGTAATTGTATTTTGTTTATTGACCACAGTACTAGCTACAGTCCCCAACTTGATTACATTAATGAGTGCCCGAAGGAGAAAAAAAATAACGACAATTGCATGATAACAATGTTAAGGTAGCCTTTAAATATACCTAAAATGAACTTTGTGCCATCTGCTTGGTGGTGTAATATTCCTGCCTTTTGTTACTGGGGACCAACTAAGATAGCACTTCATCACTGGTACTATGAATTTGGTGGGTAACATGATCAAGTATGTTGTTTTTAGGAAAAGAGAAATAAAACATTTTCTTATTAAATAGACACCAATACTGCAGAAAGAAACGTATCCATTTTGTTAAACCACCGTTGTTTTGTTTATTTGTAATTCTCATTAAAGACACCTATCAGTGATTTGAAAAATATTTGAAATTTGCAGGATTGGCTTCGAAGGTGAAGATAAGTCTGTAGAATTCTCATAGTATACCTTTTTCCAGCTGTAGAATTGACAGAAAGGAAGAAAAACGGCAGTGTTCCAAGATACGATTCTCCATTCAATTTACTTGTTGTAGTAATTGTCCGTTCGGACAGTAATGACTCAAATCTCCTATTCTGTCCTTATTAGGTTTTGCTTCTGGTCTTATCATTGCAGGGTATCTTAGGGTACCTGTATACTTGTTGCATACTGCAAAAATCTGATTTTTGATGATTTTTATCGATTTGCTGATTTAGCAAATCCTGATAGGGTCTTTAATATATTAGATCACTTCCTGAAGTATAAGCTAACACTTCTCTTTTGACTTTATTTCATACAATGATGAAATATACTGTCGTGCACGACAGTATTTTGCCCCACCCTACGAATTTTGACAACGTTCACGAATAAACCTCATGCTAAGGGTGCAGAATTGAGTGTTGGCAGAATACTAAATTCATCGATTTTGTAAAATGTCACCACCCTAAGAATTCGGAAGCCTAAACGGAATAACTGCATGTTGAAAGGATGTGGTGGCAGATACGACGGGAATTCACAAAAATCAAAGGCATGCTTTTCTACGGGATGATTTAGTCCGTCAATGGAAATTTGACCCAACACAAATTGCAACAAAAACCGCTTGTGTTCCATTTAACTTGGAATAGCTAACAACACAACATATCAAAATTTACCAAAATCGGAGTAGTGGAACGTGCTAATTTGCATAAATTCAAATGGCCGCCATTTAAACAATTTTTCTTATTACTTGGATCTAAATTGGTAGAAACTTCCATTTGGTAACTCTCCCTCTGTTTTTGGGGTCAAGGAATTCAGGTATAACATTATTTATATCATTGTCTCATTTCTTCTGCCAAAACCTAATTTGCTAAATTCAAGGGGGCGCTATTTTGAAACCATTTTTGTATATATCTCGGGATCTGACTGCAAAGCTCATTCTGGTGTCTATCACCCATATTATTGGAGTCAAAGAATTCAATTTAATAACAGTAATTTTGTCTTTGGTCACTTTCCTCATGTGCTAATTTGCATAAATTCAAAATGGCAGCCATGCACTTTATTAATAAAAACCTCTCAACTGTCAACTCTCAGTTATGTAGCAGTTGGAGAGGCTCATGCAAGTGTTTATAACCAAATTCTCGCAATTTCAATGAGCACGCTGATCAATAATTAGTAACAATAATGGCATTTGGCACATCATCCTCATTTGCATACAACTTAGAATGGTATGCCAGTAACTACATGACTAGATCTCAAATCTGGATTTGCATAATGTGGAAGTTCACACCATGGACAAATGGCATCATAGCCTAAATCTCTTTATCATATGAATTTGAATTGTGAGGAATATATGGCACTCCAGTCACTTTCTAATTGATGACTTCTTAGTTAGCAATAACATCTAGCCCTACAACCAGTAGTGGGATGTTTTTTAGTCATCATGTCGTCTTCAGTTTCTTCAAAGATCCTGTATCCATGGGCACCATTGGAAAGCAGTGTCCTGAACACTGAATGAATTTACCCAGGCTAAATAGACAAAATAAAATAAAAATAAAATAAAGCCACCCTGCCAAGTTTTTATACACCTCTAAACACTTCTCATCCTTTGGTACAACTGAAGACCATTTGCTTCTGCAGGGACACCCCTGCTTTTTCAGCTAGCTGTTTTTGCATTGCACCTTATTATCATTAAGGGCATTTATCAACCCCTATTGCTTTTGTTTTTACACAAACGATTTCTGATTTTTTGGCACATTTAACATCACAACCTTCTGTGTTTCTATTGTTCTAATCGTTACCAACAAATGTTATCCACTGCAGACATCCCTGAGCTGATTTTTTGCCGATTTAAAACAGCTGTTTGACCATTTAAGTCACAAAAACTGGAATTTAAGCACATTTCCACGCCGTCAGGCGCAAGGCGCAGCATCGCGTCGTGTGGCTATTTTTTGCTGCGTAATGAAGCGTGCACATATTTTAATGTACTTTTTGCGCGAACGCATTTGGAAAAACGAAAATAATATTGCAATGTAAAAACCAGCACTAATTTAGACAGATGAAATTTCAATTTTCTTCTGATTTCTGGAGTTATAGCAAAAGAGTTGATTCCCAATAGTGCATAATATGTATTTTTCATCACTTGCACACATACTCAATTTTGAAGTTTTTGAAAGATTTCAAAGATATTGTTATTTGAGAACAGCTTTAAATGGCGTGAAAAGTCCTTTTTTACTAAATCATGTATTTTCTAATGTCAATTTTTCGAAAAATTTGGCAAATTTTCAAGACAAGAATCACTCCCAAAATACCGAAGTAAAAAGTGAGGTTTAAATTTCCAACGATAGCAATCGGTCCTCTCTAGAAGCTGATTCTCAATTTTTCATTGTTCGATTTCTACTAAAGCTATTCTCCAATATATACTCATTTTTTGGAAAAGAAAAGAAAGTACAAATCACACTTTGTTGACATTTTTCCCTTATATTTTTCGGAAAATAAGGCTCTATTAAAAAATGGAAAACAATGTCCTTAGACAAATTTGTTTTGTTTCTAAAAAATACATAAGAAATCATGAAAATTCAATTGGTTTTTGTCATGCATGTATCTTTTATATAGCATAACCAATATTTGCAAAGTACAACCAAATAGGTACTTCTCAGAAACTCAAGGGTTTGACACTGTCCCTTGAAGGTTTTTAAGGGATGTCTCTTTGTCATAATAATAGGTTGTAGTGTATTAAACGATTACCTACAGACATAATGTAAGATTTCCTCCTTATACCTGAAAATTGATTATTGCAGTGGGATATTTGAAATATTTAGTCAGAAGTTAAAGAAACCATTAAGTGGGTACTAATGCAATTTTGTTGATAAAATTTTATGGACTAGTGTGTTCTAGTGAACTAATTACGGTGCCACGTTGCCACCCTTATGCAATTCGGTTACGAGGTCACAGGTCATAAAGATCATATATCCTCCTTATGATGCCTGAACAAAGTATTTATCTATAGGTACAAAGGGGGCAAGGATACAATCTGTTTGTATATGGTCATTTTTAAGTGGCTTATTGTAAATATATACCAATCATTATATTTATCCTGCAAAAAGATTTTTAAATATTATAGTTTTTGCTAAAGACACAGAGGCACATGTTTTACGTTTATATGTTAGGTACATAAATAGGGTTTCAGGGCCAATAGGGTTTAAGGCCCCATTGTTTGAGTTGCAGCCATTTGTACTTCCAAGGTGACTTTGTAGATATAGCAACTCTACCTTTTCAAAATCTTTGTGTCACAGATAAATGCGACTACTTTCAATTGCGCAGGTATTTATGAATATTTTAACACAACTCATTCATAACATCTTACACAGGCACGTCATCCATCGACTTGTTGACTTCTTGGGACCTAAGGAAGAATTGTGATATTTCATCATACTTGATGGATGCATTTGGGAAATTATAATCCTGAATGTGACTGTGACCGCAATGCCTCAACTTGTCAAAGGTCAAACTAGACTCGTCTAATACGTTCAGTAATAAAGGGCACTAACACTGTCTAATAGTTCAGTAGATAAAATTGCATTATAGTACGCCCTTTTCGTCCATACTTCGTATCTGCAATGAGACCACCTCTCAACTATGTAATACAAATTTTGAGATAAAATTAGGGTTATAATATTCCAAATATGGTGTAAGAGAGCGGTCGTAAAAGCCTCAATAAAATGATATGATAGAAGAAGTCCTTTTAATATGATTTTGTTAGAATTTGTTTGTCAAACACCCGCATAAGTTGAGAGGGTCGGAGAGATAAATTTTAACCGTGGTTTAATTAAATGGGATAGTGAAACATGAATGATGAATTTGAATTTATTGGCTGTGGTGAATTCCTCTCTAAGAAGTATTCCTAAATATGGACAAACGGCATTTGAGATTCATTTGAAGAGGAAAGATAATAAGCAAAAAATGTAGGGTCAAGTTGATGCTCAAATGAATTCGGTTAAATCCATGTATATTTTAAACAATTTGAAAACATAAAACATTGTTCTCGTCATATTTCAGATTAGGTCAGGAAATTAATCCTACATTACGTCTGTAAGGCGATCATTGGAATACATAAACACAAAGCACATAACCAAGGTACTGACAGATAGCTCTGCCTTCTAGTGTCCCCGAGATGCAGTCAAAGAAAGTAAAGACTTGAATAAATAACTCATTGGTATACATTGCTCTTATGTTTAAATTTTCTTGATCCAGAAAATATTACGACACTCTCGTATACTAAGTTATAGTGCTCAAAAGTGGTTCCAAAATGGCCTCCATTTTGATTTCATACCAGTTAAGCATCAAAGAAGAAACCAATGATAGAATTAATGTTTAAAACGGAATTCCTTTATCTGGAAAACATGAAAACTTTAACCATTCTCAGATCCCAAGAAGTAAAAAGTGGTTCCAAAACGCAGCCATGTTGAATTTATGTAATTATATGGAAGAATAAATGCCCCAATTGTATAATATTTTTTATTGAATCCTTGAGCCCTCAAGAACATTGGTATAGAGACACCAGAAGTAAGTCTGTTACAATCTCAGATCCCAATATATAGGCAAAATCAATTTAAATGTATGGCGGCCATTTTGGAATTATGCAAATTAGACATTGTTCCACTCCTCCGATTTTGGTAACTTTGATATGTTTTTGTTTTGTAGCCATCCCAAGTAAATACAAGTACAAGCGGTTTCTGTTGGCATTTGGTTTTTGGGTTGTGACCCATTATTTTTCCTATTTTACTGACTAATTATGAAAGCATGTAATTAAGAATTTTTTAAAACTTTTTTTCAGATTTGATTGTCACTCATTTAGCAACTGTGAACACATGATGTGAATACTAGTCCCCCATCACTGACCAGATTGATGAGTTTAGCCTCTGGACATATATTGCATACAAACACCATGAGCTACCTATACAAAGGGGAAATAATTCTTTTCAATTAGTTTTTGGGTTAAAGCAATATTAGCACATTTTTAAGAGACGCCCCATTAAAATTTGGAGAATTTTGACACGGTTCATTGGTAACTGGCTAGTAACTATACCTTTGAATTTTTAAGCGCGAAAATGTCTGTGTCACAACGAAGGAATTTGTACTAGAATAATTATTATCGGTGATCCGGATAATTGAAATAAGCGTCATCTCCTAACATAATTAACTGGATTGTAAACAGAATCTAACTGACAAGGACTTAACAAGACATGAATCACTTTTGCCAAGAGCTAACCAACAATATGTAACATCATTATCAATTAGTGTCTTACTGCTTAAGAGGATTGAACTGGAATTAAAGCTTGACTTGCCTTGAATGAGTCACAGGCCAGGTCATTGTGCGGCGTTCAAACGCACACACAATAAACGACAGAATATAATGAAAGCACTTATGGTCATTACGGAGTAATATAATAACGGACAATGAATCATTAAACTCTGTAACGCAATAGGCAAACTAACATGGTATCTACTGCTAAGAAGGATTTAGTATAATATTTTTGAAACAATTTCGTTTTCATTGAATTCTTTTTCACACACAGTAACGACAAGAATATAATGAAAGACACATTATGGTCACTACGTAGTAAATATACACATAATCAATTAACTTCTGTAAACGCAATAGGCAAATGGTATCTTAGCTGCAATGGTAATCTGCACTGCTTAAGAAATTTTAGTGAAATTAAGGTTGAAACATTCTTTTTCATTTCACCACCGAATCACAACCGACAAAATAGACAAATGAACTTAATTTTGTGGTTGTTTTCTATCAGCTCACCTCGAAATAAATTTCACTCAAAAGATTCAACATTAAACACGTAATATAAAAGTCTGTGTCCGGTCAGGAAGGTCTCTCTTTTGTTTTCGATGGTCTGCTACTTGTAACCTGGTAACGCATACTACCTGTTTCCAGGGCCGTTGTCGCGGATTAAACCGTGACCCCATCAGTTTATTACGAAGCTGATGAGGAGGGTAGCTGGTTACCCTGGTAGAACGAAAATACATATCTACCTACAAGAGCCGCTGGCTCGGAGAGCCAACGGCGTCATCCAGCAATGTGCGCATGCTGCCCTTGCATGTTGGGCGTTGGAAGCCAACAGGGCAGGCCATCGCCGAAACGGTGGATTGAACTCAGGAGGGGCATCCGGTCAATTATTTTCATGCGCCAATAAAATCCTCATGGTGTACAACAAAAGGGCACCAACCAGCCGAAGGTTGGGTGGGCGGCACCTTCCCTAGCCCAAAAAGGAAGGTGCGAGGAGTCACCTTGAGTCGCGCAGGTGCCGCCTGCCACATGACGGTACTTAAGACCCGTATGCGCTCGGGTGTGGTTGGCCGCTGTCCCCTGGGGAGTTTGCCGTGGACGGGGTGGCGCTCACGTTGCGGCCTTTAAGCCGCTGCCTGGTGCCGTGTGTGGTTTCCCGCGGTGCGGTGGAGGGGGCGAGGGCTCGTGTTGGAGGTAGAGGGAAGAAGGTACAAGTTGTGTGGGGCAGGAAATAGTGAAGGAATTGGGAGTGGTGGAGTCTTGGAAAGAGGAGCTGTGTGAAAGGTGGTGGAAGTAAGGAGGAGGAGCGATAGGGTGGATAACGTTACAAGTTGTTTTCGAGTAGAAGGTAGTGAGGTTGATCTGTGGTTATGCGTCCACAGGGTGAGGAAGGAAGCGTGAAGAAAAGGAACAGTTTTTATGAGGTTGGCGGAGGAATGGTGATGGCAAAGGTGTTGTGAATTGGTCTTAGTGTTGGTGCTTTTAACGGCAGTGGGAAAAAGGATCGAAGGTTTCCAAGGTGTTCATGGAGGAACTGGGTTTGGAGAGATGAGATCTGGGAGGAAGAATGTTGCTTGAGTTTTGTGTATGAGACAAGAGATTTTGCGTTGCAAATACATAGTTCAAGAAAGAGGACAAGAGGAAAGTGACGTTTAGCTCAGAGGGAATGAGACAGATATTGTGCTAGTGGGTAAGAGCAGAGGACATATCTGAAGAATGTTAAGGGTAATTCCCTGGAGAATTGCAACACCGGCTGGTTGTTGCAGATGTGATAAGAGGACGGTGAAAAGTGGTGGGAGGGTAAGTGCACTGAGATGAGGAAAGTAAATGGAAGACTGAAAGAAAGAAGAGACAAAGAATTTTGAGATGAGAGTAGGTGGACTTGTGGGGACTGATGTGTCAGATTTGTTGGGGTGCTTTAAAGAGGGTGTTACAGGCATTTTGATGAATTGTGTGTGGGAAAACAAAAGGTAAGAGAGACAGGAGAAAACAGGGTGGTGGATGTGAAGTGGGAGGCCGATCGCGAGAAAGAGGATGCATTTAAGGATATGAGAAAAAATTGGTACAGAGAGAGTAGGTAAGCTATAAGAGGCTAAAGAATCGAGCAAAGAAGTGGTTGCGAAATCTTGAAGATGAGGCAGTAGGGAGCTGAGTGTAGTTGATAAGAGGAATCCAAACAAGGTAGATCAGATAGTGAAGGCAATGAAAAAGATCGGAAGAGTATCGTGTAGGGAAGAGTAATGATAGGAAGTGATGGAAAGTAATTTTTCATTGGAAAGATGAGGCAGAGTCTGGAAGAGGCATAGGATAGAATCATGAATGAGAGAATAGTGGGATATAAGGTAGAGCTGATGTTGGGAAGGCCATTAATATGTTCGCCGGGAAGAATGGTGAAGGCAATAGAGAAATGAAAAAGAACGGCGTTGGACCTCAGCTTGAGTGCTGAGAAGATTAGTGCGAGTGGAGATAATAGGGATTGACAGTGAGATGATTTTGTGTCAGAGAGTGTTGAATGGGGAGGGATTCCGGTGGAGTGGGCAGTTAGTGTGGTAATTCCAATTTTTAAAGGGGAAGGGGAGGCAATGAGTTTGTGGTGCATATAGGGGTTTGAAGTTGTTAGAGCATGGCGAATGGAAGATTGTGGGAGGGTTCTGGAAGAAATAGAGCCGAAGATAGTGGAAGTGATGAGAATGCAATTTGGTTTATGCAGGTAAGGGAACGATAGATGCAGTGTTTATTTTAAGGAGGATGCAAGAGGAATATCAAGCTAAAGGAAAGAAGCTGTGTATGTGTTTGTAGACTTGGAGAAGGCATTTGAAAGGGTACCTAGGAAAGTGATGTAGTGGGCAATGAGGAAGAAAGAGATTACACCAAGAGTAGTGGTTAGAGCACAAGCAAGTGATGAGTTGTATTACGGAGCCAAAACATAGTTAGAGTGGGTGTCTGATTTGTCCAAGATTTAGGTCAGGTGGGGTGTGCATCAAGGTTCTGTACTTTCGGCCATTGATTTTTGGAATTGTGATTGATGTGGTCACGGAGAGTGCAAAGAAGGTTTGGCCTGATTGAGATGTTGTATGCGGATACTTGGTTTTTAAATGAGTGAGACAATGTGTGGAGGTACTGAGGTAGAAGTTTTTGGAAAATGGCAAGAAGGCTTTCGAGAGTAAGGGTCTGAAGGTAACCTTGGAAAGGCAAAAGTGCTGGTGAGTGGGGCGGAAGGGAGGTGTACGATAAGGTAGACCCATGTGGGTTATGTGGGAAGAGAGTACAAGCAAATTCAGTGGTGGGTGAGAAATGTGGAAGGTGGATCCATGGGAGATGCACAAGGGTGGGGAGAGTGACCCCTAGTTTTGGCAAGGGATTTTTGGGATGTGTAGAAGATGTGAAAGGGAGCTGGAGGGGATGGTGGAACAGGAGTAAAAGTTTGTGTGATGGGTGGAGTCAAGTGAAGGAAGTTCACGTACCTAGGGAATAAGGTTTTTAGTGGGGTGGTGGATGTGAGGGTGGCTGTGACCGCGAGAGTGATGTTAATGGGTGTGTGAGTTTAGTATGTGGGGATTTTGTGTTTGCAATGGGAAAAAAGATATCCGTTTGAAGATGAAAGAATGGTGTATAAGAGCTGTGGTGAAGATCATTGATGCTGTAGGGGAGTGAGACGTGGTGTCTGAGCGAAAATGAGAGGGGATTTTGAGAGGACAGAGAGAGCATGATGAGAGCGATGTGTGGTGTGAAGTTGATGGACATGATGAGACTGAGGACTGATGCAGATGTTGGGTTTGAAAGGTGGCGTGGCCGGTTGGCGAAGGCGAATATTGTAAGTTGGTATGGCATTGTGTTTGAAAGATGAGGAGCATGTGTTAAAAGGGCTTTTGAGTTCGAGGTGATCGGTTTGAGGAGGATGGGGAGTCCAAAGAGAACATGGAAGAACCAAGTGGAGGAGGAGGGAGAGTCGGGAGGGTTTGGGTTGGGATGGAGGATGCACTGAAGCGGGTGAAATGAAGGAAGGAGGTCGGGCGGTTGCTGAAAATGTGAGGTGAATCCGGCCACCCCCGTTGACGGGGACCAAAAACAGGATTTTAAAACTTGGTTTAGTAGTAGCTACAACTTACCGATACAAGTTTAACTGGACAAAGGGACTGGTCTTCTTATAGTTATTATTGAGATGTGCTGGCTCAAAGTCACGCCGACGCTTGTAGCTCCTGTTGATGGTGGACCCAGCCTTGGTGCAAACCGCAAGAGCACGCCTCAACCTTGGTTCCAATTTTCAATTGGTAGTGGTGATGGCAAGATGGAGATTATAACCAAAGCATGTAATGTTCAAGAATGCCGTCATGTTCGACACATATCCGTGGTTAATTGCAACCTGATGAGCAAACATCAGTCCCCACTTGCCTGCAAGATATTCCTCATAACGCCGCAGATTACCAGAATCAGGTCTTGTGGAACAATCGCGTTCCTAAGATGAGGGACTTCTTAGGTCCCAATCTTCATTGATCCAGTGCACAGTGAAGCCCAGTAAGGGGTCAAGCCGTGACTTGACCACACATGTCCGTCGTTGAGCCAAAATATCTCACTTCACTTAGTTCATTCATTAGATTGCGACTCCTATATTCCAACTTCACCGTGCGCGGCGGCATTGTCGAACTTGGCAGGAACTTCATGACCGCTTCTCTAAGACGTTGATCATATGTTTGAAGCCGGGTCTTTCCACGGCGTGACGGGATCAATCTTTCGAAAGCAAATAGTTCCACAGCTTCAGTGATCTCATTTCATAAGCGAGATGTTCCGGTTGCAAACTTAGGACTTTCTCAAAGGCAGAAACAATTGAACTCGAAGCGTCCTGCGACATTGCTACCATTACGTCCAAACCTGGCAGAGGCGATGAAGGTCATCACATTGTAGAGGTCTCTCGTGAAGGTATAGGTGCGTGTGACGGGATGGTTATTCGCCAAATGTCCCCATAAGTTCGATGTTGTGCTCCCCTTTGTTTTTAATTGATGAGAACATAACTGACACTGAGGACACGCCGTCGTTTTCTTTCTTGAAGTAGTTCCACACTAAGCTACAGTACAGACTCAAATGGAGTAACAGGCCACCCGCGGGAAAATTGACACGATGAAATCGCGGTGAAATCGCGGGGAACTCGCGAGAAAATTGCGATGAAAAAAAACACGGTGAACCCGCAAAATCATGCGAGGAAACTGCGGGGAAATCGCGGTGGTTTCGCGGGGAAATCTTCGGAAGAAGATCGGCCAATACGACGGACGCGATAATCCATCGGCCTCCCGGCCGTGATAGTGTGGTGATGAACAATCATACATGATACTTCAATGCCTTAATTATGTGTTTTTTTCACTCACAGTTATGGTCCCCAAGTTGTAATCTGTTGAAAACATCAGCCCGGAACTTCAGCTTATTAGAATTCTTCCGTTAGGTTCACTGGTTCAAGACGCAACCAGTATGGCAAATAATATCTACAATGTTCGATTTAATATAGATGATATTAAATAGGGGAGCATAACGCAAAATAAAAAAAAACAATTATGCATTTTTCTGACGATCAATTTGTAAAATATTACACATGCCCTGGGCGCATTAATAATTAATGACTATGCAATGGCTATGTGCACGTTTTCTTCATGGGTGCTAAGTAATGAAAATCGCTCGAGTAGGGAAAACGCGCATCCATCAAAATAATGAGAAACGAGAATAAGCACATGAAAAACAAATCGTGTTCATGAAATAGGAACCTGTTAATTGTCGACCATTTGGACATAATTATTTTCGCTAACATTTTTGCAAGGGCGGAAACAATTTTTTCTTTAAAAAATGCACATGCTGCTCTGCGTCTGCAGTGTTGTTTTCACCCATAAGTGTTTTGTCATTCAGTAGGCTTATACTGATTTTACAATTTTTCACGACTGGGGCGAACCTGATTAAAAAAAAATAGAAAATAGAACTGCAAACTAGCCCCTCCATCCGCGTTAATTGTAAACAAGGGGAAATCCCCGGGTGACGTAATTGTGTATGTCCGTGAAGTTCGGTCCAAATAGTGTGACATTTGTTGAAAATTTTCTAAAAAGTGCCAAATCATTAAAGTGGGGATGGTATTATTGTTGCAAAAGGGCAGATTTCAGAAAAACATTGATGACATTTATGCTGACACAAGACAAATAACACCTCAACTACAGGTTGACATTTGACCCTATGCTATTATGTGTGAAAACTACCTGATGCTACATTGGAGTGGTGTCCATGTAGAGTCGGTAACTTTAACTGCTAAGTATATTTTTAAATAAAGCCATGTATAGAGCCAAATGAGTTAAAAGAAGTGTCTAACCACTGGTTTTCTACGGGGCAGTATAACATTTCAAACAACTCATCCTCATCATATTACAAGCAGATTTCATTTCCATCTCCTGTGCATCAGATACCGACTCTACAGGCAGACACCACACTTATCTTTTAAGAATTTTTTCCTGACATAGTCATATCCCCTCAAGTCATATACCAAATAAAACCCCTATCAAATACTTCATTGAATGAGTTTTATTTAATAATCAATCTGCAAAGAGCAATGTCTTTGCTTAAAAGATACCGACACTACAATTGTGCACCGGACACCACGTGGGGACCACTGCATACATTCTCTTTCACAATTTTGGAATATCCCATCAACACCTTATTTGTCATTTAAATGTGTACTTATACCACATTATAAGGATAACACAGTACAATTTGTTCAAAGTATCAGGTTATAACCTCCTAGTTTTAAGCTATTTATACCGACACTACATGCAAAAGTTTTAGGCGGAAACCAGACACAACATGTTTAGAGTCGGTGTCGTTAGCGTAAGTATATTTGTATAAGTAAATTATTTTTCCACACAGACAATCAACTTCAGATTGGATGACAAATTTCTTGTTCAAACAAGTTACAAGTGGGGGACTGTAGCTTGAATTATTGTATATGCTCTCCATTTTCATTGTTATAAAAGACATTTTAAATTTTTAGGAATGGCATGTGAAATCGCTTTTTGCTTTTTGCTGCTTTGTTGCAATTTCTATTGTCACACATTTTTATCAACACAAAGGGGCGGACCGCGGACACCACATAATTATCGCATGTCAAAAATTTTCATGAGTGGAGTAGACGTCATTGTTTGTTTTTTTTGAAACACTTTATGGGACTATTAAAAATTAACCTGTGATGTTATTCATTTTGGACAAAAGACGGCAAATACAGTGACAATTCCAAAATTACCCTCATTTTGGACAAACCACTTCAGGACAGACCCACTTCGGAAAATATGTATTCGAAAACATTCACGTTTACGGTCTTGATTAAAAATCAAATCACGTTGTGAATTTGTTCTGAGCGTATCTGCGATTATTCGCCAAAACCATGGTGGCGCGAGGAAAGCAGAGACGAAACACAGATTTTGTCAAGCGCCAGGTTTGTTTTTAATTTACAACATAGCCATGCTTTTCTCATAGAACCAGAATGGAATTTGTCCACATAGTAAAGTTTAGGAGGCTGGAAAACTTCCTGTGGTGGTATAAGCACGTACACGCAGCTGTTATGATAATGAGGTGTTTGCAGCGGGCGGGCATTTACGGTTTTGTATTTCGAAACAAGCAATCACAGGCCATGAGCATGGTCAAAAAGGCTGAGCGATGATCCTTGTGCAGGTAGATTTAGTTACTTTTCAGAACATGACCACCTCGGTAATCTTATCACCATCGTGTCTTTTTTAATCGCAAACTTGCAATCGTAAAATTTTTAAAAAATTATCGTAATAGGCTTATTTTTTCTTTTTTTTTTTTAAATGGAAATCAAGATTCAAGACGACGGCGGGCGATCAGTCCCGCGGGTCAATCGCAATGTTGTCTTGTGTATTTTTAGATTATTTTTCCCATTTTACCCAATCCACAATTGAAAAAAAGGACATATTTTATCAATTATAACAACGTTATCATTTTATTTCAATGTCACACTTTTTAAAATAAGTGTTTTAAAATACTTTCGACTGTCATTGCATGTTCATTATTTGTTTGTTTTGGTTTACTTCTAATGAAAATATAAAAGAGAATGTTGTTTGGACCAATACATTCAATACATGGGGTGAAATATACCGGGGGGATATAATAATAGACGGGCACTCTAAAATGAACAAATTAAAGGAAGCCTTAATAATTAAAAGGCTCTGTCTAATTGTTCCGGGCATTTGTCTTTTATCTTGTATATTTACTCAAGCAAATACCATTTATGAAAGCAGAAATAAATCAAAATCTGATTACAAACGCACAATGAGATGATGTATTGTGTTCAAGCTTTCCCCTGCATCGGGCCCAAATCCTTTGACTCCTGGCTAGGGCTGCTATCAAAAATGGGAATTTTTCAGGAAATTTATCGGGCCGATGTTCAGACGGGGCTGGATTTAAAAAAATTGG